>VMDO01013162.1:0-59306 GCA_007922755.1 Pedetes capensis | reverse complement strand
GTTGTCATTCATAATTAGCATCCAACCTCTTTGGAACTCAGTGGCGCATCAAATGAAAAGGGACCCAGCCAGAGTCAATGGTGGTGGTGTTGCCCTCTCCCTGCCCCTCCAGCCCAGAACATGATGTAAACAATTAAATAATGATGAGATTCTTGATGAGTCAGGAAGGAGGGGAGGAGCCAATGTAAACTTTCCTCCATGATGGAAAGAGACTTAGCAAAAAAGAGGCCAGTGTCCCAGTGCTCTTGGCAGGGGGCTGAGGGAGAGCCTGGGATCAGGGGCGACCCCAGGGTGCACCTTACTGCCAGATGGGGCCATATTCTCCTTGGGTGGTGGGCTCCTCGGTAGTGCCATCATTGCCCCAGGACCTGATAGTGCAACACCTTAGCTGGGTTAGCTTCGTTTACCATTGTCTGGGGCAATGGAGCCAAGGGCCAAGTGGGAATGAATATTCTGCCCTGGCTTTGCATTCTCTACGGTTAATAAGGAAGATACAGGGATAAATAAGATAAATAGGGAAGTAGCGTGGAGGCAGGCACTACCCACAGCCAGACACGTTTGCCATCACCAACTGGAGCTAACAGTGAGGAAAACATGGCGGGAGTAGTCTTCTTTCTGCAGAGCAAGTTGAGAGTCTGTACGTAGGCCGCTGGAGAGGTAGATCACTGCCCAGCCTGGATCTTTTTTGTGGTCAAGCGCTTAGATAGGACTTACAGTTGTAAGTACCTCTTTTCTTCAACCAAGAAGGTAAATATCAAGACCACTCTCATCTTCCTGCAAAGGACAGGGCAACACAGAGGTGATGTAAGAGAGGTGACTCCAGCCAGAGTCACCCAGCTGGTAAGGGGTGGCATCAAAATGCTGCCCTGGTTGGAGTAATTTTGCTGCATGGCTTTGGAAACATCTGCGAACCTAGCGCCCAGGGCGGACTTGTGATGCTGCTGTGCTCTCCGTCTGGCAGCATGCTCTCCTACCGCTCCGTGGACATCCGGAAGAGCCTGCAGCTGGAGGAGCTGCTGGCGCGGGAGCAGCTGGAGTACACCATCGAGGAGGAGGTGGCCAAGCAGACCATCCGCATGTGGCTGAAGAAGTGCCTCAAGCGCATCAGGGCCGTGAGTGAACCACCTCTCAGAGGGGACGGGGCCAGAGGGCTGTGAGGGAACCACCTCCCAGAGGGGGCGGGGCCAGAGGGCTGTGAGGGAACCACCTCTCAGAGGGGGCGGGGCCAGAGGGCTGTGAGGGAACCACCTCTCAGAGAGGGCGGGGCCAGAGGGCTGTGAGGGAACCACCTCTCAGAGAGGGCGGGGCCAAAGGGCTATGTGTGAACCACATGCCCACAGGGGGTGGGGCCAAAGGGCTGTGAGCGAACCACCTCTCAGAGGGGGCGGGCCCAAAGGGCTGTGAGTGAATCGCCTGTCCATAGGGGGCGGGGCCAAAAGGCAGTGAGTGAACCACCTCTCAGAGAGGGTGGGGCCAAAGAAAAGAGCTCAGATCCTTCACCATGACTAGCCTGTGTCACAAAGAACTAAGGTGTGTCAACTTCATCCACTTGGGGCGGTCAGATGCTGCTGCAAACCTGAACTCCAGTCAGTCAGAATTCACCCCTATTCTCTTCAGCATAGTTCATAACGTGTTTCAGTTGGATCACATTTTTATCACACTACATAATAGCTTAGCAATTTATGAATATTAAAATATTTATGATCTCTATTTAACTCAACTGTAAAAAATTCCAAAACTATCTACTGAGACTGAATTTACAAAACTACCTTCAAGTTGCAGCTAAAGACTCAAAAGTACAGTTGATGATGTTGTTCGATCTTTAAAGACCACCTCCCATGGGATTTTAATGATCTGTTGCTTCCTGAACTGTAAGCTTAGAACAGTCTCTAACTCATAAATTAATGAACGTATACTGTGTTGGCATTTACTGTGTTTACAGTGAGTATTTCGAATTAGGTAATTACTTCTATGAATGCCTTTGACTTCTTCACATAGAGAAGAAAATCTAATCACTAAACACTTAATATAGAATAAATGTTTACATGAGTTTTTTCCATCATCTCTTCAGAACAACACTATTAACTGCAGAAACATGCATTCCTATAGGAAGAGGAAAGTTCCCCAAAGAAAAGAACCACCCTAGCCAACCCCCATAGATCGAGGCCAACTATCCATGGAGACCTGGTCCCAGTTGGCCCTGCTATAGCCCTGCTAGCTCCAGGAGTTCCACGTGTCTCCTGGCCTGAGAGAGCACAAAGAGTCCTGGCTTCAGTCTGTGTCAGGACAGATTGGTCTGCTGGGCTGGCCTGCAAAACCTGGAGCCAAGACAGGAGCACGGGTTGCCTGTCCAACCCAAAGCTCTTTGCTGCTTACAACTTGCAAGAAAGAGAGGCCTGGCATTGGTTTGATGAGCATAGAATGAAATGAGAAGAGAAAACATAGAACACCCACATCAGTCATCTTACATAAGCCATAAGCTAGTGTTGGTGAACATAACTAATCCGGGGGTATGAGCGTGAAACAGGAAGCAGAACACAGTTCTTAAGTCTCTAAGCTCTCATATCAGCATCACTTGTCCTTGAAACTGCTTCTGGAGCCTGATTTGGAAATTCCTAAGAGGTCATCCACCCTACAAGTCTTCGGAGAGGGGAAAGGAAACGCGCCTTTAGTGCGGATGGGGCAGGAGGGCTGGGTTTCCCTTCCCTTCCTGAAGAAATAACATCTTCCCATAGAAACAGCAGCAGTCCTGCAGCATCATCCACAGCCTAAGAGAGAGCCAACAGCAAGAGCTGAGCCGGTTCCTGAATCCTCCCAGCATCGAAACCACCCAGCCGAGTGAGGACACAAACGCCAACAGCCAGGATCCTAACATGCAACCCGAGGTGGGTAGGCATAGGTGTCCCGCATCCCAGAATATTTTGCAGGGTTAACTTTTGAATTTTAAAAGTTATTATTATTATTTTTGGGGGGGGGGTGCTGGTCACATAAACATTTCAAACAAAATGATAATATTTCTCATAGGATTTTTTTCATTGCAGAAAACCAATACAGTAAGAACATGTGCATGCAGGTTATGTTTTTGTCTTTGCCATTCAGGATTCAGTTGAAAATTGCTCAAAAGGTTCTGATTTGTTATAGTGTTAGCTTTCCGTCACTGTGATAAAATACCTGAGGCAAGCAACTTAGAAGGACGAACAGTCCCTTTGGGCCCACAGTTTGGGAGGCTTCATTGCTTTTGGTTTATGGCCAGGTATTGTATCATGGCAGGCTGGGCTTTAGCTCAGTTGGTAGAGCGCTGCGCTGCAGTCTCTGAGGTCCTGAGTTCAATTCCCAGCACCGCAAAAATGGGAGAAGGACCTAGCAATCCACTCCCAAGGCAACTCCGAAACAGCCATTGAAAACCTAATGAGGGTCGCTATGAGTCAGACGCCGACTCGACGGCACCTAACAACAACATTGTATCATGGCAGGAGCATGTGAAGCTGCTCACCCCATGGTGGCCAGGAAGCAAAACCAAGACAGGAAGGGGCTGGGCAGCCCAAGATCACCTTTGAGGCTACACCCCCAATGACCAAACTTTCTTCCACTTGGCCCCACCTCTTAAAGGTTCCACCATCTCCTAGCAGTGCCACAGGCTGGGAACCAACCCTTTAACACTTAGGCCTTTGAAGGACATTCAACATCCAAACCATAGCACATGGAAACTAAGAAACGTTAATGCCCTAAGTGTTGTGCTATTGCTCTTTTGCTTGTTTTAACTAAAGGGCTGAATCTGAGCCTGGAAATATCCTAAGCCTTATAAGAGCATGGTTTAGATGAAGCTCTGCTCTCAATGTTTTCTTCCCCTCGGCAAATCATATGCAGTGAAGTCAACAGAAATGTTTTCACTTGGCTTTCAGCCTCCTTCAGTAATCAGACTTATTGAGGAGCTGTCCTTTCTTAGTTGGGCATCAGAGGAGCATATGGAATTCATGAAGGTGGCTTATGGGGCTTCTGTTCACTAAAACACAACATATTTTCATTTCTAAACTCAATCTAAATGTTTATAATAATAAAAAAAAAGAACAGAGAGTCATGAGTTTCCTGGAGAGCCCCATGCTGTGAGGGGCAGCTGGTAGGGAGGTCCTGCCCCTTTGTTGTTGTAGTTGGGTACGATCAAGTCGGGTCTGACTCTTAGTGACCCTCTTAGGGTCTCCAAAGGCAGATTGTTCTGGGATTATTTCCAGACTGGACTGCCACACCCTTCTCCCATTTTTATGGTGCTGGGGATGGAACCTGGGTCCTCAGGAGGTACAGAGCATCATTCTACCAACTGAGCTAAACCCTATCCTCCTGCTCCTTTATGAGGCTGAAATAATGACTTGATATTAACCACATGGAACTTTTCCTGCTCTCTGTACAGAGCCCCTGGGCAGCCCCAAGCCTGTGGTGTGTCACAGGGACAAATTCTAAAGCCTAAGTCTCCATGAGCCAGCAGGAGGCTCCAAGAGACTCTCTAAGACCTGGACCCAGTTTGGGGTGGGCTTCATGTTGTTGACTGCCCAGCCTGTAGGAATCGCCTGTCCCCAATTGCAGGGCTTGTGCAGGGCCATGGAGCAAAGGGCATGGAGGGAGGGGTGTTGCGGTTAAGGCGCTAGCCCTGCTAAGGTTTGAGCCTCACCTACAACACCCCGTGAGTATCAGGGACTCACTTGACTGGGCTGGTAATGGCCGGTGGCACCAATGAAGGACTTCGGGAGACCTTCAAAAGGTGAAACAAAGAAGGTAAGGTTTATTGGGTGCTCCCCTGATGGGGTGCAACAAGCTAGCAACCCTTATAAGTACAGAGTTCTGTGTGCTCTTTAAGTGCTGGATCTAAGCCTGCACATGGAATGCTGCAGACTGAGTGCTGGAACAGCTCAGCCTTAAAGGCACAGCCACAGCTGCTGGTGTTCCGTGGAGGTCAGTTGATCTTGCCTGTCACAGCTCACCTTCTCTACCGCCTTCCTTCCCAGGAATAGGAGGAATTGGGAGGCTCTTTGTGTGGTGCTTGAATCCTTCAGCACTTCGGGGCCCCTGGTCTTGATCACACCAGCTTGCTTGGAGATCTCTCTGGAGTAGGGAGCGCTGGTCCAGGTGCTGGGGATCAGGTGACAGTTGAGGGATGATGAGAAAGGTGAGGTGTGGTGGGGTCCGGGAACCCTGCTTATATAGGGTCCCAGAGGGGTCACATGTTGGGATTCAGCCAATCAGAGAACACACCTGACAGGTACAGCAGGTAAACTGACATACATGCCAGGTGGGGACAGTTATTTACTGGAAATGCTGAGGGGAGCCAATCAAATTTAAGGTGGCTAGGGCAGGTGAGACTGGCCAGGCGCCATCTTTACTCACTCAATGGGAGGGGCTAGTGTAAGATGTGTCCCCAGGGTCAACTAGTGGTCAGCCCCTCAGGCTGTCATAATGTACCCTAGTTGTGGGGAAGATTTTAAAAATCCCCAACAGAGGGGTCCACAGTGGCCCTCCAGCAGGTCTGCCCAGAATGGCTGGGTATGCCATGGTTGAGGGAGCTGAGGTAAAGACAGGTGGGGCCCACGGTGTGGCAGGACCAGTGCTGCCTGGTGTTGGGTGAATAGCCCAGGAGGCAGCCCGAAGCCAAGAGGGGAGAGGGAAGCAATGGGAAGCCCAAGGCGTCAGTTAGCAATGCGCCAGAAAAGTCTTCAGTCTCAGGCTGTCATCAGCTTCGCCCACCAGGGCCCATCATGGAGCTCTGCCTGCCAAGGCACTTTTCCTGAAGGTCTGGGCTGGCAAAAGCCCACCGCCTCCAAGCCAGCCAGTGCCCACCGCTTCTGGCCTGGAGAGCCTCTGTCACTGCTCCACTTGCCAGCCAAGGTGTGAGGAATTGACGATGACTGCAGGCATGAAGGGAGTGAGGTGCGGGTACTGCTCAGGAGTGCCCAAGAAAAGGTGCTACAGTACAAAGGGGCACCGTGGCTTCCCACCACTCTCATGGCCCATTTTCACATTCCCTTCTCTCTTGTGGACATTGTGCTTCCCTGATATTCCTGCTATTTGTTTTTCCGCCATGCTTCCTCATCTCTTATAATAAAAAGAGGGTCCAGGGCAGTGCAGAGAGGAGAAGAAGAGTGTTAAGAAAAAATTCATAACCTCTTCTATGAGATCAATTTTTTAGCATCCAAAAATGAGTGAGACCATGTGGTATTCATCCTTCTGTACCTGGCTTACTTAACGTGATCGCTCTGGTTCCACTCACAGTGACGAGTTCTGCCATTCTGTACAACAGTAGGGTAACTATAGTCTACGACACTCTCAGACATATTTCAAGATAACTAGAAGAGTACAAAAGTCCTAACATGTATAAATGATACATATTGGAGGAGATGGAAATGCTAATTTCCCTGATTCCATCATTACATATTATAGCCATTTTGAATTATCATGCTGTACCCCATAAATTCCTATAGCCATACTACTATGGTGTCTAATCCTGTCAGATCTCGGAAGCTAGGCAGGGTCAGGCCTGGTTAGTACTTGGATAGGAGACCGCCTGGGAACACCAGGTGCTGTAGGCTTGGGAGAAGGACCTGGCAACTCACTCCGAAAAATCAATCCGTCATCGAAAACCCTATGAACAGCAGACAGGCACTGATAATAGTGTTTCATCTGTTGTACATAGGGTCATTATGAGTCAGACACTGAGTGGACAGTACCTAACAACAACAACTCCATAAATATGTACAAATACTTATGTCTATTAAAAACTTTTAAAAAATCACAAAAGCCATAACTGCTTAACTCTTCCCCCATACAGACCAGCAGCCAGCAGCAGCTCCTGAGCCCCACGCTGTCCGACAGAGGAGGAAGTCGGCAGGATGCAGGGGACGCGGGGAAGCCCCAGAGGAAGTTTGGGCAGTGGCGTTTGCCCTCGGGTAGGTACACTGGTTACTTCTCCAGTGACTGGGACAGACCAAAGGCATTTTCTTTGGGTCTTCTATTTCCAAGTACAGGTGTATGTGAGTCAGCTTCCCGTTACTGTAACTAATACCTGTGATGATCTGCTTAAAGAGAAGAAACTTTGGTTTTGGCTCACAGAGTTGGAGATTTCAGTCCACGATCAGTTGCCCGTGGCAGATGGGCCTGTGGGGAGGCAGCACATCATGGTGGGAGCATGTGGTGGAGGAAACTGCTCACCTCCCCACAGCCAGGAAGCAAAGAGAAAGAAGAGATCATTGTCCCTCAGTTGCCTTCTGGGGCATACTTCCAGTGACCTAAGGCCTCCCCATGAGGCCCCATCTTTTGAAGGTTCCACAAGTTAGGGACCAGGCCTTCCCCACATGGGCCTCTGAGGGACACTCTAGATCCAAACTATAGCAAGGTCTGTATCTAATTATTTGTTGTTGTTGTTGTTGTTGTTGTTGTTGTTTTTAGATGCTGTCGAGTCGGTATCCGACTCATAGCAACCCTACATACAACAGGCGAAACACTATTGTCAGTGCTTCCCTGCTGTTCATAGGGTTTTCAATGGCAGATTGATTTTTGGGAGTGGGTTGCCGGATCCATCTCCCAAGCCTACAGCACCTGGAGTTCCCAGATGGTCTCCCGTCCAAGGACTAACCAGGCCTGACCCTGCTTAGCTTCTGAGATCTGACGGGACTGGATGAACATAACTAGCTTAGCCCTCATTTTCAGCTCTGATGGCTGAGAAGTCAGCGCCTGTTAACAAAGCAAAATGTCATAGCCAATGTCCAGAAAGAAAGGAAAAAGAAGTATCCAAGGGCTTCCTTTATGCATTCAAGGCACCTCAAACACAAGCAAAACTTCTTTAATCTGGAAAAGAATGGGCAGTTACGATCATTCTGAAAATGCCACTGAGTTCTCAGAAAAGGCTCAGGCCCTGCTTTATCCCAGCACACACTGCCTAGCTGAGCTGGTCACTGTCCTTATGCAGTTGGCTTTGCCCCTATAATAGTAGTGACAATAGCAAAATTTATTTAGCACTTACTCCTGGGGCTGGGATTTAGCTCAGTTGGTAGAGCACCACTCCGCAGTCTCTGAGGTCCCAGGTTCGATTCCCAGCACCACAAAAATGGGAGAAGGACGTGGCAACCCACTCCCGAGGCAATCCCGAAACAATCAGCCATTGAAAACCCTATAAGGGTCACTATGAGTCGGATACCGACTCAACAGCACCTAACAATGGGAGAAGGACCTGGCAACCCATTCCCAAGGCAATCCCAAAACAGTCAGCTATTGAAAACCTATGAGGGTTGCTATGAGTCAGATACTGACTCGATGGCACCTAACAACAACAAGAACTGTGTGCCAATCACTAAGTGCATTGCTTAATCCTCAGAATGCCATCACTTTCCACATTTTACCAATTTAATAAGAACATTTTCTTCTAGAGTAACACGGGGTTTGGGGAAGCCAGGATTATCACTCGAAGGGACTCGGGATGGAGAGAAAGCGATGCTTAAGCACAGCGCAGTGTCCTCTGCGCGTGATTCTCTCTACAGAGAACCGAGTCCACGGTAAAGCAGGGCTTCATCCTGTCCCATTACTGTGCCCACTTTCAGCCCAATCCAAACAAAAAGATGGGTGGGTGACTCTGCCAAGTCTCCTGCAGCGCGTCTGTTCCACACCATGGCAGTGCAAGTTCCATTCCGAGGCTAGAGATGTTCAGTGGGTCTTGACTGGTGTCACCACCAAGGGACATATCCTTTTCCTTATCCAGGAGTTTGCCATTCAGGGGTCAGAAAGGACTTGGTTCTCACCTGGTTCAAGCAAAGCCAAGAGTGATGGGAAAAATAATGTTTGCAAAGCCACAACGTGAAAAGCCGTCAGAGACAGGCTAAGTGTCTCAGTTTCATCCCACAGGCAGTTAGCAGCCAGTAAAAATTTCTAAGCAAGACCCGATGGAATCTGTGCTTGAGAGAGGCTGATTCAGCAGCAATTGAGAGCAAATTCTCCCAGGCAGCGCCCGACGGCAGGTGACAGGCTGCAGGTTGTCATCGAAGACTGGGCACTGGTGATGAGGGTATGGCCCAAAGCTTCAGGTGCAGGCCCGGTAGGGCTCTTTGGAGAGATGCTCAGGGGAAAATGCTCCACCCCTGGTATTCATGTAAATGGATAAAAGAATGTTCTCGAAAGTGTCAAAAAATGGTGATCACCAAAGGGACGTGAGATCGGGGATGTGCTGAGTTTGAGGAGGCAAAGAGAACAAAAAAGAGCATTTTCAGAAGGGCACCAACAATGTACCAAGCGTCACTCTGTACACGTTCTTAGATCATCTTGTCAAATCTATTTTAATCCTCACATAGTAGAGACAGCGAACACTTGAATTCTCTTCATTTTGCAGTGCAGGAAACTTGGGTTCTGAGACATGAACTTGCCCATGTCTACGTGTTACAGAGGGAGACCCAAGACCATGACTGTGGGAGCCCTAAGCTGTCTCTTCTTTCTATGCCGTCGCTACATCCCCCCTTTTTTCCATATTGTCACCACATCCCACTGTGAGACTACACTGTGCCTCCTTTCCCTTTGCTTTTTGCCTTGTATGCTAATAAACACAACTCACACCTATTTCCGTGACACTTCTATTCACCCAACTTGGAGCTGTTCATGATTTTCTAATTTTTGTGATTATCTCACAGTGAAAGGGGTGAGCAGAATATTTTCCCAAGCATTCCTATTAGTTGTTCATGAACATAATTTAATAATCTGTTGTAGTTGTTCATGAACATAACTTAATAATCTATCGTAGAGAGCCTACAGCTGTAGCCCTGTGGCATCTGATCCCGTCAGATCTCAGAAGCTAAGCAGGGTTGGACCTGGTTAGTACTTGGATGGGAGACCTCCTGGGAATACCAGGTACTGTAGGCTTGGGAGATGGACCCGGCAACCCACTCCCAAAAATCAATTTGCCATTGAAAACCCTATGAACAGCAGAGAAGCACTGACAAGTGTTTCACCTATTGTACGCAGGGTCGCTATGAGTTGAATACCAACTCGACAGCACCTAACAACAGCAACAACAACAACATTGTAGAGAAGCAAATGCTAAAAACATTTCTTACTTAACATCTAAAGATAGGACTTGGGAGCCAGGGGTCGTCCTGACAGGCATACCACGGTTCTCTAGGAATGACCACAATGGATGAAGCAACAGCACATTGTTCCTAAGACTCTTGTTCATTCCACAGCCCCCAAACCCATAAGCCATTCGGTGTCTTCGGTCAACCTACGGCTCGGAGGAAGGACAACGATGAAATCTGTTGTGTGCAAGATGAACCCCATGACGGACGCGGCTTCCTGTGGCTCCGAGGTTAAGAAGTGGTGGACAAGACAGCTGACCGTGGAAAGTGACGAGAGTGGGGATGACCTTCTGGATCTCTAGGGAGAAGTCAGTGCAGAAAGTCAAGCAGTGAACTTGTCTGTTATTCTCTTTCATTGTCCAGTGAGGAAACTGTAATTGATACGCAATTTAATTCCAAGTTGGCACAAGATTTTTCTGGATTGATTTCTTGCCTGCCACAGGAAGGCATAAAAATTGGTCAGAGCTGTGTGTGGGATGGATTATCATGCATCCAAGAAAGTATAGGGCTGGGGACATGGTTCAGTGTTAGAGCACACGCCTAGCATTGTGCATTGTATAAGACCCTGGGTCTTATACCACAAGAAAGAAAAGGAAAAAAAAGAAATGAAAAGAAAAGAAAGAAAAGAAAAGAAAAGCAAGGAAAGGAAAGGGAGAAGAGAGAAGAGAGGAGAGAGGAAGGAAGGAAGGAGAAGAAAGGAGAAAAAGAAAGGAAGGAAGGAAGGAAGGAAGGAAGGAAGGAAGAGAAAGAAAGCAAGGAGAAAAAGAAAAAAGGAAGGAAGCAAGAAGAAAGAAAGAAAGAAAGAAAGAGAGAGAGAGAGAGAGAGAGAAAGGAAAGAAAAAAGGTAGGTAGGAAGGAAGGTGAAACAAGCAAGCAAAGCAAGCAAGCAAGCAAGCAAGCAAGAAAGAAAGAAAGAAAGAAAGAAGGAAAGAAGGAAAGAGTAGGAAGAGAGAAAAAGAAAAAAGAAAGGAAGGAAAGAAGGAAAGAGTAGAAAGAAAAAGAAAAGAAAAAATTTGTATAATGGTAGTGTTGATAATATTAGAAGCTATACCAATATATGTAGATCATTCAAAATCTCCATACAGTCTGTCTCTGTAAACTATATATGCATATGTGCTTGTATGCATTACTACTACCCCTAAAAGAGTGCTAAGCCCAAAGTGGCTGATATTTATGGTACAGGAGTCATAGCTTTAGTTTACTCTTTTCCCCATTTCCACTGGAAATACTTCTCTTAGGAGAATTTCTTATTGATGATTGATCTGAAAAGGCCAGCACTGAACTCATGCTAAAATGATAGTTTCACAAACTACAGATTCTGAATTTTAAAAGTATATTCCTATCGCGTGTTTTTTAAAATGCGCACAAGATATTCAGAAAGCAGAATAAACTGATTTCCGTCTTCAGTTCTCTAATGAAGATGTTGCCTACTTCCACGAAAATGGTTATGTGCAGGTCCCAGGCAAAGAAATTGGCCCCGGATGCTCATCAGTATAAAACAAACCTGTACATAGATCCTTTGAGGGGCGAAAAACTGCTGTTTCTTACAAAGGCTTTTAATAACTGAGTTTTGCAAAAAGAGTGAAACTATATGAGTCAACTAACTTAAAAATCTTTGCATGTGTGGTGTTATCATTGGCTTCATTTCCTACCCAAGGTGTGACCATTCTGTCTTGAATCAACAGTGACATTAAGGGTGCGTCTCAACACACCATTGCTATGTTAGATTTATAACGATTCCCTTCTACCATAATCTCATCTGGAAGTAATGGTGCCCGGAAATAATCTTCCTCTGAACCTCCTGTTGTGGTGTACCACAACTTAATTGAATTTATTTCACATACCAGTGGTCCATGTCCTCAGGGAAAATTAGGAATGAAAACTGATTAAGAAGTACTATCGGATTCTTACTCTAGGTCAGCCAAGTAGAAGTGGGTTTGGGCCTTAATTATATTGTTGATGATAAATTTGTTGTTCGGCTTATTTTTAACAAATTATCTAAGAATCCTTTGACTCCCGCATTGCTTTATGGTCTCTTTTTCTCTACTTAACATTCTTTAAGTAGCCAAATATCACATTCCTTCTGTAGCAAAGATGTGGCATTATGGTGACAGTCTATTGTTTATATGGTTAATTATGACTACAAGATAATGAGCAATTCAAGTGAGTGCAGTCAAAAGGATTTCATTTGGTTTTACGTTCATTTGGAGTTTACTTTTTGTACATAAAAAATAAAAATAAATAGTGGATTTATAAAAGAATTTACGCTGAATGGATGATCCTATTTAAACCTTTTTCTTGCAGGGGAGGGCACGAGGTAGCTGGCACTTTGCAAAACCCTGGATTGAATATTTGGTCCAAATTCTGTCCCTGCTATTCATTTCAGCTCAATTCCCTGAGCCAGAACGTTCCTTTTATGTTTGTGGACGGCCTGTGCCTTCCAAACCCACAGCAAATCACAGAAGGCCCTCATGGCCAGGGCCTATGTCTACACTGGAGCCGCATAAAAACCTGATAGTTTTCCTTGGCTCATGACACTGGAGCGAGACAGCTTTATTCTCACAAAACCGTTGCGCCCTCCTGAAACGTCCGTAATTGATGCTCAGGAGAACATCATTGTTGCTCATTCTGCAGTGAAACAAGGACAATGTTTTTAAAACCACCTCACCCCACATGTTCAATTAAGCCCGAGTTCCTGAGGGCCTCAACCGATGATTTTTCCTGGAGCAGAGAGAGCAGAGGCCAGTCAGAGAAGAGAGGTGCCGCCCCCTGGGAATGATTTGATATGTGAATGAGCCAGTGACGCAGATGGGACAACTTAGGTTCCGATGTTGCCTCGTCCTTAGGGAAACAGCTCCTGATAATAATCCCACCATCACGCCACCCACTCTCTTTAATTAAAGGAGCTGTCAGGTCCAAGGACACCAGCAAGCCTGAGGGGTAGGATACTTGACACGGAGCCCCCAACAGAGAATAGACCACACATGCGCTGCCCAGATGGCAATTCAAGGGGACTCAAAGCAGGTGGGGTGGAAAGACTGGCAGGTCACTCTGTGCTCTGTGGTGATTCCAGACCAACACCCACCAGTGGTTTCCGGCAGTCCCTGTCCAGGCTGAATGAGATAAAGGCACACAGAAAGCAAAAGTCTGTTCTAAAGCCCCTCATAGCACAGGGTCTAAGCCGGCGGAATGACGTGTTTGCCTGCCTGCCACTTTGGCGGAAATGGCGTAGGAGAGACCAGCGAGTTTCAGAACATCGATTAGCTGTGGAGCCCCTTCTCAAACAAGGCCTTTCCAGGGACCCCAAAACTTTTAACTGAGCAAATGCAGCATAGCCCTAGTGGAGGATGGGTGAAGATGAGAACGTTCATGTGGCCTCTTCTCACTCACAAATGTTGGCTGAATTGTGACCCCCAAAAGACAGTCCAAGGCTCACCTGTGGCCTATCTAAATGGGACCTTATTTGGAAACAGGGAGCTTGCAGAGGCAATTAGTTATGACGTGTTCACACTAGAGTTGTTAGGTGCCGTGGAGTCGGTATCCGACTCATAGCAACCCTCATAGGGTTTTCAATGGCTGACTGTTTCGGGATTGCCTTGGGAGTGGATTGCCAGGCCCTTCTCCCATTTTTGCGGTGCTGGGAATTGAACTTGGGACCTCAGAGACTGCAGTGCAGCACTCTACCAACTGAGCTAAATCCCAGACCCATCACACTAGAGTAGGGCATCCTTAATCCAATAAAACTGGTGTCCCGAAGCCAGAGGCCATGGTGAACACCCGCCAGTACCCATGACTTGGGAGGCCAAGGCTGGAGGATTGCGAGTTCAAGGCCAGAGGCAGCCTGTGCAACTTAGCGAGACTCAGTGTCAAAAATTAAATATAAAAAGAGGCTGAAGGTGCAGCTCTGTGGTGGAGCACTTGCTCAGCATGTGTGAGGCCCTGGGTTCAACTTCCTGGTACCCTGTAGAAAAGAAAAGGAGAGAAGGGGAAGGGAGGGGCAGGGTGACCACACAAGAGACACAGACACACAGGAAAGGCGGCAGTGCAATGAGAATGGTAGCACAGACTAGAGTGACGCTGACACCAGCCAAGAGACACCTGGGCTATGGGAAGCTGCCACAGGCAAGCAAGTGTCCTCCCCTTAGGCTTCAGAGGGAGCGTGGCCTGCCATCACCTTGATTTTCTGACTTGTGGACAGCAGAATTGTGACAGAAGAAATTCTTGTTGTTTCCAGTCTCCCAGTTTGTGATATTTTGTTACAGTAGTTCTAATGGGCTGGGATTTAGCTCAGTTGGTAGAGCACTGTGCTGCAGTCTCTGAGGCCCTGAGTTCAATTCCCAGCACCACAAAAATGGGAGCAGGACCTGGCAATCCACTCCCAAAGCAATCCCGAAACAGCCAGCCATTGAAAACCCTATGAGGGTCACTGTGAGTTGGATGCTGACTCGACAGCACCTAGCAACAACAACAACAACAACAACAACAAAGGACACCTAACAACAACAACAACAAAGTTCTAATAAACTAAAGTTGTTGTTAGCTGCCCTTGAGTTGGGCCAGACTCATAGTGACCTTATGTATAACAGACCAAACACTACCCAACACTGCCATGCCTGGCACAATTGTCAGTGCTTCTCTGATACTCGTAGGGTTTTCGATGGCTGATTGCTTCAAGAGTGGGCTGCAAGGTCCTTCACCTAAGCCTACAGCACCTGGTGTTCCCAGGTGGTCTCCCATCCAAGAACTAACTAGGCCTGACCCTGATTAGCCTCTGAGATCTGAGAAAATTGGATGCCTGGGTGATACGGCTGTAGACCTAGAAAACTAATACAACTCCCTACCCCCAACCCCCAGAGAAACCAAAAACTCCAGCACCTAAAGATGGCCCAAACTACCCTAGTGCACAAGGGAACACAGTTTGAGAAAAATAAGCATTACAGATCAAGGATCATGAGCTGTGGAGGGGAATCAGTTTTTCAAGACCCAGATTTGCTGGTGATTTTCTACATGATCCTGATTGAGTTTCACACCCTGTCTGAGCCAAAACTCAGGATCTTGCCTTTTAAAAAGTCACGAGAAGGGATTTATTCACTTCCTTTACTCGAGAGCTTCCCAAAGTCTACTAGATGGGCTTAGCCTGAGCTGACTGGTGGCACACTCCGAGTCATTAACCAGAATCCCTCCAAATCCTCAGTGGGCCAATCGTTAGCCTTGCATTTCCTCAGCGAAGATTGCAGTCAGGTTTGAAACTTCCTCAGGCCCAGATTGAAACAATGAGTTGATTTGGATGCCACTCCGCTCTTTAATACAGCTGAACTTCCCAGAGAACATTTTTATAAAAATGCCTTTTGGCACCACTCCCAAATACCCCCCAAAACTCATTCTTAACAATTCTCTTAGGATATTTTCCTCTTATTCATTCAGCTTCTCCACAAGGGGACATCTGAGTAAAGAGAATTTTAGAAAGAAAGTGTGCAGAAACCTCAGTGTCCAATTTAGTGCATCAGTCCTCCAGGTCACTCTCCGTGGATCCGAGTGGGAAAAGGCCGGCTTTGATACACCCGCATGGGATGATGTGGCGACCACTGCATCAGCTGGCTGTGCGGGGCTAGCTACCTGGCCTTGCAATGTCCCTGGATCACCCCATCTCAATGGGATGGTGTCGGGGTTCGGCTCAGGCCCGGCAGAGGTCAGAGCCTTGCCCAGACACTACGTGGGTATTGGGGACCCACTGAACCAGGTTGGTGTAATGGCTGGAGGCGCCAAAGAAGGACCTTGGGAGACCTTCTACAGGAAAAAAGAAAGGGAAGGTTTATTGGGTTACACCCCAAGTGAGGTGCAACCAGCAAGCAGCCCCCGACAAGTGCTAGAGTGCTGGCTCTAAGCCTGCAGGAACAGCTCAGCCTTAAAGGCACAGCCACAGCAGCCGGTGTTCCACTAGGCTGGAGGTCAGTTGGTCTTGACTCTTGCAGTTCGCCTTTTCTGCCTCCCTCCTTCCCAAGGATGGGAGGAATTGGGAGGCTCTTTGTGGCTTGATTGTAGCCTTCAGCACTTCAGGGCCCCTGGTCTTGACGTGTCGGCTTGCGTGGAGATCTTACACTGGAGTAGGGAGCGCTGCTTGAGGTGATGGGGTCCAGGTAGCAGTAGAGGGAAGGAGAATGGTGGTAGGTTTTTGGGGGTCCAGGAGAATGGTGGTAGGTTTTCGGGGGTCCAGGAGCCCTGCTTATATAGAGTCCTGGAGGGGGGCACATGCTGAGGTTAGCCAATCAGGGCACACTCCTGGCAGGTACAGCAGGTAAACTATCACACCTGCCAGGCAGGGGCAGTTATTTAACTGGGATGCCAAGGATAGCCAATCAGGATTAAGGTAGTTGAGGCTGGTCAGGCTTGTCAGGCACCATCTTTGCTCATTCGATGGGAGGGGTAGGTGTGAGTGGAATGTGGCCCTGGGGTTACCTAGGGGTCAGTCCCTCAGGCTAGTATGAGGGACCCTAGTTATGGGGTGGATTTTAAAAATTCCCCAACAGGATGGTGGTCTTTTGGGGTCCTGCCAGCCTCAAGAGACCCAGACTTGGGTTGCGGGTTCGGTGCCTGTGCTCTGCCCGAGCATCCTTCCAAGAGGTGCGAGCCTTGAGGGCTGAAAAGGTGAACCCCAAGTGACAATACTGGCGAGGAGCTCCCTTGTTTCCCCTCCCCTCCCTACTGGCACAGCTTTGCCTCACTTCTCCCTGTAGAATATTCCCGAGGCACTCAGAGAAGACATGGCCCTAGAGCATGCCAGCCTTCCACCTGCCAGCCAGGCTCCAGGCCTTCCCACCTGGCCTGGAAACTACTGTCACCTAGACCCTCCCTCTGGGGGGGTTGCTGCTATTCCTCTTCCTTCACGTCCTCTCCCCACACCTGGCCTCTGTTTCTCCCAGTTTGCCTTTCTGCTCACTGCACTCAGCCCCACAGGCTGCCTGTGATCTCCATCCAATGGCAAGTTCTCTCTAGCCTTGCGGACCTCTTTTGTCTGAATCACCCTCCCCAATCTTCTGAGTGGAATACCTCCTCCATCCTCCATCACTCAACTCTATTCTTCTCCTGAAGGAAGCGTCCCTAGGTATCAACTCTTATTTCTGCCCACACATCTTTGTAGTACTTACCTACCTTATACAATTACTTATGTGAGTTTTCTTCTTTGACGATTGCCTGTATAGGGCACTAAGGCAAGGCAAATCCAGGAACTGTGTCAATCTGGTTCACTAGCCCTGGCATGGACAAGGTGCTTGACAAATACTTGCTGGATGAATAAATGGATAGGTAGATGGCTAGACTGTGTCTGATGTATTCTGGACATACTGTAGGAGAGACCCAACCCTGGAGAAGGACATCAGGTTTTGGAGAACAGCAGGTCAACGAAAAAAAGGAAGACCCTCAACTAGATGGATGGACACAGTGACTGCAACAATGGGCTAAAACATAAAAAGATCCTGTGCCTGGCACAGTGGGGCTGGGATTTAGCTCAGTTGGTAGAGTGCTGCTCTGCTGTCTCTGAGGTCCCAAGCTCAATTCCCAGCACTGCAAAATGGCAGAAGGATGTGGCAACCCACTCCCAAAGCAATCCTGAAACAGCCATTGAAAACCCTATGAGGGTAGCTATGAGTCCGACTCAACTCGATGGCACCTAACAACAAAAACAGCCTGGCACAGTGTTGGAGAGTGTTTCGTTTTGTTGTCCATAGAGTCACTACAAGTTGGATCCGACTCAATGACACCTAATGATAACAAAAGTTGGATGAGCACAGAAAATCCCACGTATCCCTTTAAACTAACCTCAGTCTCCCTGTGTCTATGTACAATGTCCTTGTGTCACTAGTGCTTGTCCCCCAGGGTTGTCTTCACCACGCAGCTCTTGCGCTTGGGTGAGGGAGGTTCCTGTATCTTCTTGCACTGACACTGCTGGGACAAGTTCCCTTCCTTTAACTAAAGGAGGTTTTTGTTTCTGTTTGTTTGAGTCTCTGTCTTCTCACTGTAGACCCTTCCTTTCAAATGCCACTCGAGGGTTCTCTACGGTGGCAACCTCTTTCCTTCTCCCAGTTCTCCTCCATCCTGTTAACCATAGGTGTCTCCCACGCCTGATTCATCCACCAAGTACCCTCCACCCCAGTGCACATGAGATCGCCTCTTGCATTTCTAGCGATACATTCATGTAAGTGTCTGACTTCCGCCTGGACTAGTTTCCTGTGACATCTGCGATGTTTGCCAGCCTACCACGGTCCAACCAGGAGAAGGGGAGAGCCGAGGATGAAGGAGACGAAGAGGCCAAGACTGATGGTCTTGAGCAAAACTTTATTCTCTATACTCATGCTTATATAGTAATTCAAGGAGATACTAAAAATAGCTCACATAGGTAACTGCAGTGCAGTGGACTTTGTAACAGTCATAAGGTTTACAATCAGCTTAGTTAGCACTCCAGTAACAGATTAATCCTAAAGATACAATCAAGGAACAAAGTTCAGATCTATACTCATGTTACTATAGTAACTAAAGAGACAATCAAGGAACAAAGTTCAACAGAGCCTCTGATGTGCTGTTTCCTCATTCCACAGGTAGCAGAGCTTTCTGCTATGGTCACGTCTGTCACGTAGCCATTTATGCAGGCATTGTCTTTTAACTCATGTCGGGCCTATGGCTCCCGACACCAACCCTTTGTCTCTAGAACCTTTGTTGTTGTTGTTGGGAGCCATTGAGGCAGATTCAACTCATCGTGACCCTGTGTACAACAGGGCAAAACACTACCCCACCCTGTGCCATGCACACAGTCTTTTTGTGTTTCAGCCCATTGTTGCAGCCACTGTGTTTCTTCTCATTTTGAATCATGGCACACCAGCAAAAGCAGGTCCTAAGAGCTTTACTCCATTCCTGTCATTACAGTCAATTCTATGTTGAGGAGGCAACTCTTCCCCACTTGTATTTTGAATGACTTCTAGCCTAGGGAGCTCGTTTTCCAGCACTATATTTGACTGTGCTTCTCACAGGGTTTTCAATGGCTAATTGTTTTGGGAGTGGGCTGCCGGGTCCTTCTCCCTAGTCTGTCTTAGTCTGGAAGCTCAGCTGGAACCTGTCCACCATGGGTGGCCCTGCCGGCCTGGCAATGCTGGATACACCTACCTGTGGGAGTCAAGGTTAAACAAGTCAGGTGTGAGGAGTCAAGGCCAGCTAGCCGACCACAGAACCAGCTCTACCCCTTCCCTCTCCTTCCTCCTTTCTCCCCCTTATAAGCAAGAGGGGAACAGGAGGAACTGAAGCTCAAAAAGAAGATGTGGAAAAGAAACCAAGTTTGCCCTCTCTTGACTTACCATCTGCAGACATAATTAGCTTTCTATTTCTGCTGTAACACAAACGTGATGACTTTAAACAACACATATTTATTATCTTACGGTTTTCTAAGTCAGAAAGCCAACATGGGTCTCACTAGGCTGGAATCCAGGCGTCAGCAGGACTGTGTCCCTCTCTGGAGACTCTATGGCAAATCGCTTTCCACACCCTTTCCAAGCTCTAAAGGATTCCACATACCTCGGCTCCTGGCCCTTCCTCCATCCTCCAAGCCTGCAACAATGGGCAGAGTTCTTGTTACACATATCTGGTTCTCTCTTCTGCCAACCTCTTT
The DNA here is from genome assembly GCA_007922755.1 of Pedetes capensis. Lineage (NCBI taxonomy): Eukaryota > Metazoa > Chordata > Mammalia > Rodentia > Pedetidae > Pedetes > Pedetes capensis. The sequence goes on along the minus strand of VMDO01013162.1, from coordinate 39,557 downwards.
TACTTTAAAAGGAGCCCTGCAAATTATATTAAACCCATCCACATAATCCAGAACAATCTTTCTACCTCAAGTTCCCTAACTGAATCACACCGGCAACATCCCTTTTGCTGTGCAAGGTAACATAGTCATGTCATCGTCGTCGTCGTCATTGTCATCGTAGTCATCATCATTGTCATTGTTGTTGTTGTTGTTGGGTGCTGTCAAGTCAGGTCCAACTCAGAGCAACCCTGTGTATAACAGAACGAAATACTCCCTGACACTGTGCCATGCCAAACACTATGTCCATGCTTCTTTGCTATTCATAGGGTTTTCAATGGTTGATTGTTTTGGGATTGTTTTGACAGTGGGATGCCAGGTCTTTCTCCCATTTTTGTGGTGCTGGGGATCAAACCCAGGGCCTCAGAGAGTACAGAGTGGCGCTCTACCACCTGAGCCAAATCCCAGCCCCCAAAATAGCATCTGGAAATTAGGACATGGACACCTTTCGGAACTGGGACATTATTTCTGTTTACTACACCAGACTTCCAACTTGAAGCTGGCCTAAGTCAGTACAGAAGAGAAGATCTGACATTAAACCATGATTAAGTAGAACCATTCCAATTGCTGAGTTGAGATAGTTGTTGTTTTTGTTGTTAGGCGCTGTCAAGTTGGTCCAACTCATAGCAACCTTCATATTTTTTCAATGGCTCATTGTTTCAGGATTGCTTCGGGAACGGATTTTCCCATCCTTCTCTCATTTTTGAAGGGCTGAGGATTGAACTCAGGTCCTCAGAGAGTGTGGAGCAGCACTCTACCAACTGATCTAAACCCAGCCCTATAAAAATGACAACACTAAACAATTCTAGTGGACTTGGATTTAGCTCAGTTGGTAGAGTGCTGCCCTGAAGTCTCTAAGGTCCCAAGTTCGATTGCCAGCACTGCAAAAATGGGAGAGGGACGTGGCAATCCACTCCCAAGGCAATCTTGAAACAATCAGCCATTGAAAACTCTATAAGGGTTGCTATGAGTCGGACACCACTTGACAGCACCTAACAACAACACCACCAAAAACAACAACAACAACAAAAAAAAAACCTGCTAACCCCTGAGAGTGGGCAGAAAAGTTGTGGTCTGCTGGTGTTCCTATCAGAGACCAAGAGAAGGCTACTGAATACATTTTCAAAAGATGGCTGAGAGTTAAAAAAAATGTCTGGTTTAACTATGGCAGGAATCAGGCTTATTCAACACCCCAATGACATAGAGTTGAAGGTGTCACACTTCAGAAAAGAGAGTATAAATTCAGTGGTAGAACAGATGGGATTGGGCATCAACCAAGGAGGATTTTCCAGCACAGAGGTGATATCAGAAGTAAGGACTGGATGGAACCAAGTCAGGAGGGAATATAGACCCAGAGAGAGAGGATGCATGGCCTTGCCAGGGCTGCCATCCCAGGCTGGCTGACTTCAACAACACGGATTTATTTCTCATGGTTCTGGAGGTTGGAAGTCCAAAATCAAGGCATCAGCAGATTTGGCTTCTCCTGAGGCCCCTCGCCAGGCCTGTAGGTGACTATCTTCATCCTGTGTCCTCACACAGGCTGTCCTCTGTGTCCTGATAGCTTATTCTTATAACAACACTAGTCACATTGGACTGGGTCCCACTCATATGGACTCCATTTTACCTTAATTACCTTTCTAAAGGACTCTCTTCAAGAACAGTCCCATTCTGGTGTTGTTGTTGTTGTTGTTGTTGTTGTTGTTGTTGTTGTTGTAGGTGCTGTTGAGGCATGTCCAACTCAGCAAACCTCGTAGGGTTTTCAATGGCTGATTATTTCGGGATTGCCTTAGGAGTGGATTGCCAGGTCCTTCTCCCATTTTTGCAATGCTGGGAATCGAACTCAGGACCTCAGAGACTGCAGAGCATCACTCTACCAACTGAGCTAAATCCTAGCCCCAGTTCTGGGGTTTGTTGATTTGTTGTTGTTGTTAGGTGCCGTCGAGTTGGCATCCAACTCATAGCGACCCTCATAGGGTTTTCAATGGCTGACTATTTTGGGGTTGCCTTGGGAGTGGGTTGCCAAGTCCTTCTCCCATTTTTGCAGTGCTGGAAATCAAACTCGGGACCTCAGAGACTGCAGAGCAGCGCTCTACCAACTGAGCTAAATCCCAGCCCAATTCTGGGGTAGTGGGTATTAAAGCTTCAACAGGTGCATTTGGAGGGAGACACATTTCAGCCCATAACAGGCTCCCTGGCAGATCTCCCTGGCCAAGGCTTTTAGAATGGCCTTTCTGAGGTCAGAAACAGTGAGCCTGGATCTGCCCAAACCCTAACTGAGATGCTTAACTCTACTTTTCCATCCTTCCCTGAAGCCCAGATCCATGTGGGATCCCCGTTCCAGAGTTCACAGGGAGGTTCCACTTCTCCCAGCCAATATATGGAAGCAAAAAGCCACCAAACATCGAGCCCTTATATCCCTGCATGTATCCAGGAAACTTACAGCCAGAAACCTCAGTCCCCCACCCAGCTCAGCTCATCTCATCACAGAATGTCATTCCGACACTAATGATTCACATAGGTAAGGGTGTCCACTATCCAAACAGCCCCTCTCCTCAGACAAAGGAGAAACCAGAACATAATAAGGGTCGGTGAGGGTGAGGAGAAAGTAGAACCCTTGAGCGCTATTGGTGGGATTGTAAAGGAGTGCAGCCACTACAGAAAACAATATGGCACCTCCTCAAAAAACTAAAAACAGAATCACGGAATGACCCACTTGTGTCTCAATAGCCAAAAGAATTTAATGCAGAGTATTGAAGAGAGCTATTTGGATGCCTCTGCTCATGACAGAATTACAAAAGTTGGAACCTATGCACTTGTCTGTGGGCAGTTGACTAGGCACACACAATGGGGTATATTCAAACTACACTGGAATATTGTTGTTGTTGTTGTTGTTGTTGTTGTTGTTGTTGTTGTTGTTAGGTGCCCTCAAGTCAGTTTTGACTCATAGCAACCCTATGTACAACAAAATGAAACACTCCCTGACACTGCCAGACACATGATCTTTTTTATGTTTAAGCCCATTGTTGCAGCCACTGTGTCAATCCATCTAGTTGAGGATCTTCCTTTTTTTTTTTTGCTGACCTGTCACTCTTCCAAACATGATGTCCTTCTCCAGGGATTGGACCCCTCCTGACAACATGCCCAAAATATGTAAGACTCAGTCTAGCCATCCTTGCTTCCAAGGAGCACTCTGGTTGTACTTACTCTAGGACTGATCTGTTGGTTCTTTTGGTTGTTGTTGTTAGGTGCCGTCAAGTCGGTATCCGACTCATAGCGACCCTCATAGGGTTTTCAATATCTGACTGTTCTGGAATTGCCTTGGGAGTGGATTGCCACGTCCTTCTCCCATTTTTACGGTGCTAGGAATTGAACTCGGGACCTCAGAGACTGCAGCGCAGCGCTCTACCCACTGAGCTACCAAAAGAACCAGCCCGGTTCTTTGGGTAGCAACCTTAAAATGGAAGGAAATTCTCACACATGCTACAACATGAACAAACCTTAAGAACATCAGGATAAGTGAAAAAAGACAGTCACAAAAACATAAGTACTATAACTGTGAATTGAATGAATTATCAAGAGAAGTCAAAGCCATGGACAGGGAAAGTAGGATGGTGATTGCTAAGGGCTGGGGAAAGCAGATAACAAGTACTGGAGAAGATTGCTGCTGAACAATGTGAATTTACTTAACACTACGGAGGTGTACACTGTCAAATAGTCTGTCTGGTAAATTTTATGGTGCATTTTAATACAGTTAAACTTTAAAAATAAATTAAATGCATTCTGTTATCTGATCCCCAAAACTGGAGGACAAATCAAAATAGCAAAACAATTCCAATGCCACTCTTTTTTTTCTTTTTTCAATACAAGATGAGGGGAGTGGGTGTTAAACCCAAGGCCTTGTGTGTACTTTGCAACTGCTCTACCACCAAGTTGCACCCTAGCTCCTTTTTAAATTTTTTATCTTAAGACAGGGTCTCACTAAGTTTCAAATGCTGCCTGTGTGCTCAAACTTTCAATCCCCCTGCCTCTGCCTTCCAAGTCGCTGAGATTACTGGCATGAACCACCATGAGGCTGGAATCAAGGTGTCAGCAAGACTTTGTCCCTCTCAGGAGACTCTAAGGTAAATCTCTTTCCACACCCTTTCCAACTTCTAGAGGCTTCCATATACCTCGGCTCCTGGCCCTTCGTCCATCCTCCAAGCCTGCAACAATGGGCAGAGTTCTTGTTACACATATCTGGTCTCTCTTCTGCCAACCCCTTTTACTTTAAAAGGAGCCCTCAAGTTATATTAAACCCATCCACATAATCCAGAACAATCTTTCTACCTCAAGTTCCCTAACTGAATCACACTGGCAACATCCCTTTTGTTGTGCAAGGTAACATAGTCATGTTGTTGTTGTTGTTGTTGTTATTGTTGTTGTTATTGTTGCACCCAAAGGTCCAATGCTACTTTTAAATTATGCTTCCATGTCTGTCTGTTCTCTCCATTGGATCAGTTTACCTGATTTAGATTCTGTATTATAGCCTCTTGGATGAAAAGACCCTTGCTATCCTCTAAACCAGCAATGGCATTTTATTATTGTGCACCAATGATGCATGTCAGCCATTTGGCTCAAAAGTCTCCCTGCAGCATGCCTAGTAAATAATTCAATTCCATGTGAACATGAGGGGGCTGGCCGCCCTGTCCTTTAAATTCATCCATGGATGGTTTGTTCAGAGGCAGACTGGAAGTTGTTTTTCATTCTCCCTTCACTGGCAGAGGTTCAATGTCAATGTCAATTTTTGAGGCTTGGCTACAGAATCAACTAAGCTACAAGAGGAATGGCCATATACAGCCTCATTGTGGCCCTTTCTCAAATTGATATTTGTCATTCCATTTCCTATATTATGTTGGATGTTGTTGTTGTTGTTAGGTGCCATCGAGTCAGTGTCCAACTCATAGCGACCCTACGTACAACAGGTGAAATGCTATTGTCAGTACTTCTCTGCTATTCATAGAATTTTCAGTGGCAGATTGATTTTTTGGGGGGAGTATGTTGCCGGGTCCTTCTCCCAAGCCTCCAGCACCTGGTGTTCCCAAGCGGTCTCCCATCCAAGTGCTAACCAGGCCCGACCCTGCTTAGCTTCCAAGATCTGACAGGATCAGATGCCACAGTGCTATGGCTGCAGGTGTTATGTGAATTGTTGTTGTTGTTGTTGTTGTTCGGTGTCGTCAAGTCAGTATCCGACTCATAGCGACCCTCTGTACAACAAGAGAAACACTATTGTCAGTGCTTGTCTGTTGTTCATAGGGTTTTCAGTGGCAGATTGATTTTTGGGAGGGCGTTGCCAGGTCCTTCTCCCAGGTTATGTGAATGGTGACCTCAAAATAACACTAAGTAGAAACATTTGTTTTGCTGTGTCATTCCTAGCAGCGTACCTAGTACCTGACGAGCCACTAAGATGTTTACCATTTAAATGAGATCAAACCCACCTGTAGGTGCAGAAATGGGCTAAGGCCCTGGGCCCTCTGCAAATAAATACCAGGACATGTTAAAAGATGTTCCTTTCACATTCTAAAGCCATGTCAAAAGCATCTAAAATAACCAAATGGCAATTTGACCAAAGACTGCCAAGAATAGCAGAGAAACAGTTTCCAGAAATCTTCTTGAGTCAAGGTTGCAAGGAGAAGCATTGTATGCAGAAGTTATTCCAAAGACTGGTAGCTTTCTTTTTTTGTATGAATTGTCTGTATACCTTCAGGCACTCTTCAATTTTGACCTTGCAGACCTAGAGGATAAAAGTAGGTCACACACTGGGAGCAGAAGGATAGGTTGGAATGCTCAAGGTAAAGATAGAGAATAGGGGAACAGAGACAAGAGAGAGGAAAATAGTCTCGATTCTAGCCCTCCATGCTATCTCATGCTTGAAGTTTTCTAGCTAGAGCATTGGCCAGTGGGTCTGACTAGGGAAGAGAGTTCATCTTGAACAGAAGGAATGAGTGTATTAATCAGGATTCTCCAGAAAACAAAATCAATAGGATGCATGGATAGACAGATAGCTTAGTTTTAAGGAATTGGCTCATGCCCTTTGACAAATCTGAAATCCATAAGGCAAGCCAGCAGACTGGAAATTGAGGCAAAGCTCCTGTGTTAGTCTTGAGACGGAATTTCTTCTTTCAGAAGCATCCATCATTTTCTTAAGACTTTCCAAGAACTGATGAAGAAGACTCACATTATAGATGGTCACCTACTTAACTCAAAACCTGCTGATATCAGTATTAATCATACCTAAAAATACCTTCACATCTTATGTTTGACCAGCAAATGGACACCAGAACCAGACTGGCCAGTTGACATATAATATTAGCCATCACAAGGACTGTCACTTTATTCCCCACAGTTATTACTGATGAACGGTTACTAGATACCCTGATCCATCAGCCTAGGGAATCCATCTACCTTTTTTCCTCAGCATCTTGCATTTATTCTCTGCGAGGAAGAAGGGAGAAGAGATAGAAAGAGAGAAGTGGTGCTGACTTAGTTTTCCAATGTGTCTGTCTGTATTCCTGTAGCCCTATAGTCCTGTTGTCCTATTGTCCTGTAGTCCTATAGTCCTGTAGCCTTGTTGTCTTATAGTCCTGTAGTCCTGTTTTCCTTTTTTTCTGTTGTCCTGTAGTCCTGTAGTCCTGTAGTCCTGTAGTCCTATTGTCCTGTTGTCCTGTTGTCCTGACTCACAGAGCAGAGGGTCTTGACCTCTTCAGTTTCTTTGGCCCTGGGAGCATTAGGACAGCCATCTTAGCTTACCTCAGACTCGAGGATCCATCTATGCTTTCACATGAGAAACATCACTTCCTGTCTAGCCCAAGGCCTGTTGGAAGCACCACAAAAACAGCCAAAGAGGAAGCATGAGGCTGGCAAGCGGTTGAGAACAGATTTCCCACATTGCAGGGAAAACTGCCACAGGCAGCGGGTTCACTTCTCTGACTCAGGGAACCCTCGTAGTGGGCTCCCACGGGGACAGAGCAGAGAGCCTCTCTCTCTTCCTGTTTGAGCCAAGAGGTGTGTACAGGAAGGATCTGGACACTTTGTTCTCTTAACACCATGGGAAGAGCTTGCAGATTAACAGAAACACCCTTCGGAGGCCCTGGGTTCAATCCCCAGCAACAATGAGCGAAGGACCTGGCAGCCTACTCCCGAAACAGTTGGCCTTCAAAACCCCTAGGAATAGCAGAGAAGCACTGACACAGTGCTGAGCATTGCAAAGTGTTGGGTAGTGCTTCATTCTGTTAGACATAGGGTTGCTATGAGTTGGACCTGACTCGACGGTACTTAACACCACCACCTTGCTGGAGCACAGTTGGGATTGTTCTTCAGTCCCTGTCAGAGAGATTTATTCCAGATGTTTGGGATTCTTTTCCCAGGGCAGGTTGGTCTCATCAGGAGAATCCTCTCTTCCTGACCTTTGCTCAGGACATCATAGCCCTCATCTTAAAAAGCTTGCTTTGCCTCCACCAAGACAGACTCTCATCCTTCCTACAGCCCACACCATACAGAGAACACCTCATTTCTGTGTTCTACCAGCTCTGTATCAGAGCCAAACCCACAGAGGATCTCAACATGGGTGTCCTTTTTGATCCATTGATTCTTTTCTCAGGGCAATGAGAAGGGGCCCTGCTCAGGGCCAGGTCAAAGATAATTGGGAATTTTATAAAGCCCTAATGAGCACAGCCTGAGGGGCCCAGCTATGTTCTCACTTCCAACAGCTACCACATGACAACATGTCACACACCACCGGCCATGATTCCCCCATCCAGGGGTTTCCCAGCCCAGCCAGGGTCTCCTCTCCCCTTCTGCAATTGCATGACACCCTTGTCTAACTGCTAATTAGATGTCTCATTTCTTGGCATGTGTATGTGTTTAAGCCATCTGCTTATTGATCACATCCTTCAGAATATATTGGATGTTAAGGGAGTCAGCCACAAAAGCAGGTGATGTTGCAGGTGGTCCTATGAGAAGTCTTTTTCCAGACAAACTTGTGAGTGTATAATGGGGGGTGACCTGTGGCCCCATACATGAATGAACAAGCTACTGGCATATTGGCTGCAAAGCTCATAGATAGTCATCATTATCAAGCCATGTGGAAACAGAATTCAAAATCTCTACCAGAAACCCTTCTACTATGGTTGGTATTGCACAAAGGAAATATGTGTAGATTGAGCCAATGAGCTGCCCATCCCCTGAGGCCTCTACCCAAGTCCTCACCAGCTGACTCCCCACCTTGCTGATAATGCTGTAGGTGGCTTTTCTACCTCATGTCCTGTGTCTGAGTCCTCCATGACCCCAGAGCCTTTGGGGCAAGGACGTCTGCCTATCTCTGAACCTCCAGCATCTCTAAACAGCAGATCCATGGCTCGAAACACAGCTCTGCAAACTGAAGGGTGGAAATGCTTTGCATATTTCTAACTCACTTCTGAATAACAATATCTGATATCCCGGGCATTCATCAACAAAATGATAATCCTTGGAAGAGTTCTCATTTTTCCCATCCTTCACCTGTTCCATTCCCCCTTTTATCTCACTTCTTTGAGGACCACAGATGATTTGATCTCAGACTATGATAAAATACCAGCATAAATAAAGCAACCTACACCTTCCTGGCTGGGGTTTAGTTGGTAGAGTGCTTGCTCTGCATACTCTGAGGCCCTGGGTTCTATCCCCAGCACCGCAACAATGGGAGAAGGATGTGGAAGCCGACTCAGGAAATAATCGGCCATCAAAATCCCTATGAACAGCAGAGAAACACTGCCATAGTGCGGAGCACAGCAAAGTGTTGAGGAGTGTTTCGTTCTGTTGTACATAGAGTCACTGTGAGTTGGAGACGACTCAAAATCACTTAACAACACTTTGCTGGAGCACAGTCGGGATTATTCTTCAGTCCCTGCCAAAGAGATTCATTCCGGACACTCAGACAGGGGTGAGAGATGTGAGAACACAGAGCAAGTACAAACCAGGATGGGTACAAGTAAGGCCTGGAGTCAAGGCCACAGTTCAATCACCCACCCAGGCAGGTGTGGCCATTAGGCCACAGGAAGACCACAAGTGGTTGAAGCCACCTTCGACCCCTAGCCTGTGTCGTGTGTCAAATAAAAAGCAAATTCCAAGTTAAATAACAAGAGACTTAATTTGAAAAGGTTACCTTTTCAAACTTAACAAGTCAACTCTGCAAGTATTTTTGCCCCGCTTGGCCAATTCAGCCAATCATTCTTGAGGTGAAGGATGCAACATGGAGGATCTGCAGCTGGCGCCATCACTGGTAAACAAGACGCTCTCCATGGGAGTTCTTCTCAGGTCAAGTGGGGAAGGGTTGGTCTCTGCTGTTGCTGTTTCCTGGAACACAGAAAGCTGAGGGGATTCTGGTTTTCCAGGAGTGGGGGACTCAGGAAAAGTTGAACATTGTCCAGCCTCTACCTCTCAGTGCTTCTCTTTTCTGTGATAGAAGATTAGTAATAATCTGCTTCCCATGAAGATTACGAGGATCAAATGAGAGAGTGTGTGAGAGAGTACATTCTATAGCTGGTAAGGCACCCTATTAATAATGTCAACTGTTAGCATTTCTGCACACAATTGTCCCTCTGTTCCCAGTGGGTTTCAGAGATCCCTCTGGATGTCATTATCTTCATAAACTCTCCAGACTTCACAGGCAGAGGCGGAGTTAGCTGTGTGTAAGCCAGTGGGGGGGATCCTGGTAGCTCCTTAATAAGCCTCAAGATGGGGCACCTCTTCTCCTTTGAGGCCATTTCTCCATCTGCAAACCCGGGGTGAGGGGTTCCCCTGGGCATGTAGTGGAGCTGTGGGAAAATATTTTGTCCATCTGAGGAGCTGGTTAGCTGCTAAGGAGTAAGCACAGATCCTCTGAGAAAGTGACATCTGCCACACAGTGACAGAAGCCAGCACCTGGGAAAGGCTTACTTGGAGATCAGAGTTCTAACATCACTTTTCCTCCAAAGGTCTCCATGGCTCATGTGAGAAACTCAGGCCACTGTCACCCAGAGGCTGAAGCCAAGGAGCACCCAGCAGCCAGTGTGTCCTCAGCCTGGTCACAAGAGAAGTGTGGACAGGGCTTTGTCAGCAGCCCACAAGGGAATGCCTTGGGAGCAAAGCACTTTCTGGAATGCAAGGCAGAAACGTGCAAGTTCCTGGAAGGGCGAGAGAGGGAAACCTACAGGAGATAGAAGCGAACAGTGTGTAATGCAATTTGATGATTTTTACTTTTCATGAAGTTGAATTGTTGTTGTTGTTGTTGTTGTTGTTGTTGTTAGGTGCCATCAAGTCCGACTCATAGCGACCCTATGTACAACAGATCAAAACACTTCCCGATTCTGTGCTAGACAAACGATCTTATCTATGTTTAAGTTCATTGTTGCAGACACTGTGTCAATCCATCTGGTGGAGAGTTGACTTAGTAGAGACAAAATCTTAAAAGCTCTTGTTGGAAAGGTGAAGAATTATCTAGGAAGAGCCAGTCAGTGGACAGGATGGCTGGCTGGCGGGTGGTGTGGGGCCTGCTTCATTGTTTCTTATGGTTTGGAAGCAGGGGAGTAGTTGTTGTTGTTGTTTTGTTGTTTGTTTGCTTTGCCTTATTCTGATTTATAAGAGTAGAGCTGACACAGATTCTAAAAATGAGATATCAAGTTCAGAGTTTGGGAGAACTCTGTTGAATAATTCTCCCTGCTACAAATAAATATGACCATTTTTGCATTTGCCTTCATGAAGGAAAGCAGGCCACTGTTTCAATAGGCTCTAGAGCAACCGTTCATAACCTTTAAAAGCAAGCATAGCAGAAATATACTACAGAGGAGTCTAGTTTTGCCTTTATCTAAACAATTATGATGGAGCTATGTGTGGCCTCCTTGAAATGAATGAATCTAGGATATTAGGAGACTGTGACCACATTATGGAGAGTGGGTACCATGTCTTAATTATCTTTGCATGCCCTCTACTAAGAATACATACATTCATTTTCAGATAACGAAATTGGCATTGCCATTTGTCACATAGACTACTGACCACGCTGGCTCCTTCTCTTTGACAACATCACATTGTTCTTACAACAAATTCTCCATCAAATATATGATTGAAAAAGACCAGGTACAGGTTGGGCATTCATCTTCTAAAATGCTTAGGAGCAGCAGTGTGTCATATTTTGGATTTTTTTCAGCTTGGGGAATATTTGCATATGTATGAGATATCTGGAGGATGGAACCTTAGTCTATACATGAAAGTTCACTTCTATCTCACACACAGCCTGAAGGTAATTATATACAACATTTTTAGTGTTCAGTACAACTGTATTTTTACTTCAAGCTGCCACATGATGTCAAATGTGGACTTTCCCCTTATGCCATCACATTGGCATTCAGAACATTTTATATTCTAGACCATTGCACATGTTGGATTTTTGGAGTAGAGAGGCTTAGCCTGTACCAAGATAAAGAGTACAAAATGAGATACCCCTCCAGATCTTCCTCACATTCTACCTGTAAGACCTCAGCAGTCTATGGAAATGATGGACAGTCAGGGCTATCTGTCAAACCTGCTGGAAATATCCTCCTAGGAACAACTGTATCAGAAATAATAAATTGAATGCTGCCTGTTGTTACCAGCATTTACTGTTAAAATGATTCACCTCATGAAAAATAAAGTGATAAAGCTCCTGGCTACATGAAGGCAATGAGAGACTTCCTCGTCTGTGACTTGGGTGTGTTTATTGCCCCCCCCATGTCTTCACCCGAATATGGTAAAGTCAGAAGTTGGCCAAAGGACAATGACTTTTAACTCCACGTTCACTTTGATGTCTTTGTTCACCAACCACAAACCCTGCAAGTTAACCTTTCTGTGTCATCCATTTATCTTCTAAGATCTGAAGACTTAATAAAATTGGCCTGACAGAGGTCTAATTCTTTATATAATTTATTTAAATCATAGACCAAATCCCAGATTGTTATAGAATTCCTCACATCTATAAATGATGACAAGGAAATAGGCCCAAGACATTACTGAATTTTTGCTTTGTATTTAGATAAATGTCCAGGCCATTTCTTAAGCATAAAGTAACTTCTGTACTGCCAATGTAAGGACAGTTGCATACTACTTATGACTTTTGCACCAAAAAGAGTGGAAAATGACAATCTTTAGGGGACTTCAGTTTGATAACCCCATGTGTCTGTCAGTTTGCTGTACTGTGGGGCCCTGTGTGTTGCTGTGATGCTAAAAGCTATGCCACCGGTATGTCAGATACCAGCAGGGTCACCCTAGTGAACAGATTTCAGCTAATCTTCCAGAGTAAGACAGACTAAGGAGAACACGGCTAACACACTCCCAAAACAAGTAGTCATTGAGAACCCTATGAATAGCAAAGGAACACTGTCAGATACAGTGCCAGAAAATGAGTCCCTCAGGCTGGAAAGCACTCAAAAGATGACTGAGGAAGAGTTGACTCCTCAAAGTAGAGTTGACCTTAATGATAGGGATGGGGTAAAGCTCCAGGGACCTCCATTTGCTGATGTGGCACAACTCAAAATGAGAAGGAACAACTGTAAACATCCATTAATAACTAGAACATGGAATGTACATCATATGAATCTAGGAGAATTATATCATCAAAAGGGAACCTGGCATCAAGATTGGAGGAAGACTTAACAACTTGTGTTATGCAGATGACACAACCTTGCTTGCTGAAAGTGAAGAGGACTTGAAACATTTGCTGATGAAGATCAAAGAACACAGCCTTCAGTATGGATTGCACCTCAACATCAACAAAACAAAAATCCTTACAACTGGGTCAGCATGCAATTTCATGATAAATGGAGAAAAGATTGAGGTTGTCCAAGATTTTGCTTTACTTGGTTCTACAATCAACACCCACAGAAGCAGCACTCAACAAATAAAAAGACACATTGCACTGGTAAAAGCTGTTGCAAAACACCTCTTTAAAGTATAGAAAAGTAAAGATGTCACATTGATGACAAAGGTGTGCCTGACTCATGTCATGGTATTTTCGGTCATATCTTATGGTTGTAAAAGCTGAATATTGAATAAAGGGAGAGAGAAGAAGAATTGATGATTTTGAACTATGGTGCTGGAGATGAGTATTGAATATACCACAGACTGCCAAAAGAACCAAACATCCGTCCTAGAAGAAGTGCAACCAGAGTGTTTCTTGGAAGCAGGGATGGCTAGACTACATCTTATGTATTTTGGACATGTCAGGAGAGATCAATCCCTGGAGAAGGACATTATGTTTGAGAGAGTGGCACATTAAAGAAAAACAGGAAGACCTCAACTAAGTGGATTGACACCATGGCTTCAACAGTGGGCTTAAACATAACAATGATTGTGTGCATGACACAAAGTTAGGGAGCGTTTTGTTCTGTTGTACATAGAGTCACTATGAGTCAGACCTGACTCTGTGGCACCTAAAAACAACTGGCTTGATAGGCCAACCTCCTACTTTAGTATGCCAGGGAAACCCTGACCTCTAGTAGAATTTTAATTGTAGACACATTCTTTCAGGCTCTATTCATTGTCTTACATTAGAAACAGAAATGAATTGAAAAGTAGACATTGGCAGTAGGATTTTCTAGGACCTGTTGTTGTTTTTGTTTTTGAGACATAGTCTTGCTTTGTAGCTAGGTGTAAAGTAAGGTGTTCATCACCATACTGGGCTTAGTATCTCTTAAGTTTTATCTATGGGTGCTTGCTAACTCCTTAATCACAAATATGAAATGCATATACACATATTTCCTGTCATTTCTCAAAAATAATTATGAGATTGGCTTGTAATTCAATAAAAAGTATTTGCTTTATGAATTGGTTGTTTTCAGAAACACTTAAAAGTTCAATGACTGTCTTTTTTAAGGAAGAATGACTTGCAAGACTTAAATGGAGTATTTCCCCATGTTTGGGCTGACTTCCTCTTTTAACCTAACAAGTGGGCCCACTTTTCTGCATAGAGCCCCTTATAGCACCAAAACATTAGCATCCCACCTGTAATTACTTGCTAGTTCCTTTATTCTACCCCAGTAAATTTGTTTCCCAATTAGATAATAAGAATAATCTAAATAAGAAAGTAGAAAATTGTGTTGCCGGAAAGGGATTTGAAACCAGGAGGTGTTCTTCAGTCCAGCATTTGCTGTTTTCTGCCTAAAAGACTTGAACAAAGAATCAAACATTCTCAATCCCCCTGTTCACCACCTGTCAGAAAAGAATAATATAACTTCATAAGGGTTTTTAATGAGGCCAAAAATATATGTGAAACTTCTTTAATAACTACAAAATTCTCCATAACACATACATTTTACCATTTAGAGAAAAGTTAGTATTTTAATATGAGCTTTGGGTCAGATAAACCTAGAGTCAGAATCGGGCTTTTAGACCAACATATGAGTTATGTTGTCTGGGTCAATGAAGTAGAAAGAAAGAATTCTTTCTTTCTTCTTCTCCTTCTCCTCCTCCTCCTCCTCCTCCTCCTCCTTCTTCTTCTTCTTTATTGGTAAATGTTGGTGGGGCACAGAGTAATATAGCATTTGCTTTTTCCATTATGCAAGCATTATATCACTTTTGGTTAGACTTTTATCAAGCTACACTTTTATCAAACTTTTGACTGATGTATAGGAAAATTTATAAGCATATTTGGGTTGTGGTCCCCTACTTTCCCCATGTACTCATGAAGTTGCATCATTTACATTGAGATTATCCTCTCCCCCTTTATCCTTTCTTATATGACCCCCAAGATCTTCAGCCAATCCCTGGGACTGGGAAAATGATGGGACGTCACACCCGTGGCAAAAGGGATTTTGCAGATGTTAAAGTTACTAGTCAGTTGACCTTGAATTAGTAAAATTGGAGACTATGGAGCTGTTTAATCATACAAAGCTCTTTAAATTCTTGCTGGCTTATAGCAGAGGTGGAGGTCAGAGATAGGAGGCATGAGAAGTATTTGACACATGGTTCTTGTCTTTGAAGATGAAGGAGACAGTACAAAGAAGGGACTCAGGATGGTCTCTAGAAGCTAAGACCTACTCCTGGCCGACAGCCCACAAGCAAACAGAGATCAGTCTCATAAGTGCAAGAAGCTAGATTTTGCAACAGTGAGGATGAGCATGTTGTTGTTGTTGTTGTTAGGTGCCTTCGAGTCGGTATCCGACTCATAGCAACCCTCACAGGGTTTTCAATGGCTGACTGTTTCGGGATTGCCTTGGGAATAGATTGCCAGGCCCTTCTCCCATTTTTGCGGAGCTGGGAATTGAACTCGGGACCTCAGAGACTGCAGTGCAGCGCTCTACCAACTGAGCTAAATCCTAGCCCGATGAGCATAGGAGTGGATTATTCCCCCAAGCTCCAGGTGAGAGGCAGACCAGGCCAGCACCTCGATTTGAACTTGTGAGCCCCTGAGCAGAGAGTGCAGCTGAGTCTGGAGACTTCCAATCTATAGAACTGTAAGAAGCAAGCAGATGTTGTTTTAAGCTTTTACATTTATGTTAATTTCTTAGGGCAACTGTAGAAAACTTACTCAGCCAAGATTAACATGAGGGAGTTAAATAGCCCACCCAGCATTTGACATGTGGTAGGAAAAGAGGAACTCATAAATATGAACCCCATTTCTTCCTTTACAGCTCTTTGCCCCTGAACTCTAATGTGCACTTGAATCCCCTGGGGATCTGGGTACAAGGAGGATTCTGATTCCATGGGTGGAAGTGGAGCCTGAGCGTCTGTGTTTCTCACAAGCTCTGTGGATACTGTTTCTTCTGCTGGCCTAGAAATCACACCTGGAGTGGAGGGCTGGGAGGTGATATCCACCATTTGATCTCACCCCTGACTCTGTTAATGCCCTTGGGGAACTTCTCAAATACTCAGAAGCCTGGGTTCTCCTTCTAATTTAGTTGGTCTCCCATGGAGCATCATTTTTAAACTCCTTTCAGGGAGAGTCCTCTGCAGCCAGAGATAGAAGTATTGCCTCTGATTTCTGGTTCTCAAAGTGTATGCCCTGGACCAGCAGCATCAACTTGATATGGGAGCATGTTAGAAATGTCAATCCCCACCCTAGACCTGTTGGCTGAATGGACTGTCCAGAAAATCTAACACCAAAAACTTTCAGCTAAAACTATTGCCCCACACTCCTAGCCCATGACTCCAGAACTTCAGGCACACACAGCCCTAAGAACAAAACCCTCTCTCCCAGCAAAGGAGCTGAGAGAGAGGCTGCTGACCTCCTGTGCCCTCTCTGGGTGCCGCTGAGAATCATTATTCTCTTTTATCTTAAATAGCACTTATTGCCACAGTCCTTACATAAACTGAAAACTAACTCTTTTCAAAAGAATAGATTAGAAAGGCAATGTGGAAAATTAAGAACCAATTACTGCAAGAAATTCCTTTCTCTTTTCGCCTTTTGACTTATCTCATTAAAAAGGTAGCTGACACACAGAATCTTCCAGCTTTTTAAAAATTCATTATTAGTGCCTGAAGGTATTGAAGACTTGGGCATTCGCAACCACACAAAAGCAGAAGAACTGTTGACTTCCCAACTGGGCAACTTAATTTTCCAATTATCTCCTAGCAGATGATGGATCTAAATATAACACAGTGTCACCTTTGCCATTTTCCACAGGGCTCAGGCACCAATGCCTTGATCTTCCGTTTTTTCTCTTCTGCTCAAGAAAACAGGGCCAGGTGAGGTTGATCTAGATCCTTGTCAAATCCGACATTGCTAAATGAAGCAGGACACCGGCCAGAATCAACGAGGGGAAATGGGAGGGCTTGAGCTCCCCGTGCCCCCATACGGGGAACAAATTAATTAATGGTTCTGAATATAGACCCTTCATGCAGCATCTCTGCGCACAGTGACTGTGGCTGACTCACAGGAAGCCCTTGCTTGTTATTCAGGGTGATACTAATTGACAGACAGTGGGGACTCCAATTAGCATAATGTTTATGGCAGCTGATGGGCCTCCATGGAGCAGACCCTGAAGTGGTCTACTTCCTGGAGAAGCACCCCCACATACACCTTGCTGGGAGTGTGAGGGTGCGAGCCAACGTCTGACTAATCTGGACCCCAACCTTCATCAGCTTCCTGGGAACATCCAACTGCTAATCCTTTGATAACTTGCCCTTGACCAAAGCCAGAGATTATCAGCCTCGGTTGTTCTACGTTCAAATAGTTCTTGACCCTCTACAAGATGGAAAATCATTGTTGCTGTTGTTAGGTGCTGTCGAGTAGGGTATGACTCATAGCAACCCTATGTACAACAGAATGAAACATTCTCCGACACGGTGCCATGCCCAGCACTATGTCAGTGCTTCTCTGCTATTCATAGGGCATTTGATGGCTGATTGTTTCAGGATTGGATAGGGAGTGGGCTGCCAGGTCCTTCTCCCATTTTTGTGGTGCTGGGGATTGAACCCAGTGCCTCAGAGAGCCAAGAGCAGCACTCTAGCAACTGAGCTAAACAATCACTAATTAATCATTAAGCATCTATTAAACTCCTGTCTGTGGCATTGTTACACTGCCCTGAGCCACCTCTGCCGTGCCTGCTATGTACCTTCTCATTTTTCCTGATGAATACATGGCACCTTTCAGCTATGAATCTGTTATTGCTAACATTGTTTGAGTTTATGTTCAGTCTTTGGCCTCATGCTAGGGGCTGAGTTTTGACCCATCACCATCACCACCAAATTTCATACATTGGAGTCCTAAACCCCCAGTACCTCAGAATGTGACTGTATTTGGAGGTAGTCTCTAAAGAGGTGATTATGGTTAAATGAGGTCATTAGATACAAATCTAAATGACTTGTGTCCATATAAGAAGAGAAGATTTGGACACAGACCCATACGGAGGGACAATTATGTGAAGATGCCTTGAGACAGTGGCCATCTATGAGCCATGAAGAGAGGACTCAGGAGAACCAATCCTCCTGACACATTAATCTCAGATTTCTAGCCTCTAAACTTGTGGCAAAATAAGTTCCTGTTGGTTTAGTTATCACTCTGTGGTGATTTATTATGGCAGTCCTAGCAAACATAAGGCTGGGATTTAGCTCAGTTGGTACAGCACCGCTTTGCAGTCTCTGAGATCCCTAGTTCTATTCCCAGCACTGCAAGAATGGGAGAAGGACATGGCAATCCACTCCCAAGGCAATCCTGAAACAATCAGCCATTGAAAACCCTATAAGGATCACTATGAGTCGGACACAACTTGATGGTACCTAACAACAACAAGCAAACATATGTACCTCAATACCCTCCTAAGACATCATTTCTGGTTTTTTTCCTTCTATTCCAACCACATTTGAGGGTCAACATCCAACAACACCCTCATCCCTTGGGACCAGGGGTGATTTTCAAAACATTTTAAAATATTTACCACACCACTTGACCAGAATAGATTTCAGTTGTAGAGATAAAGCCACAATTACCCACCTACGAATGGTGAGTAAATTATTGGATCCCGAGGAAATGATGGAGGTTGGCTCTTGTAATGGTCATGACTTGTGACTGAAGCCATTTACCATAGAAATATCCCTGTATGTCCATAACCTGTCTAGTCCTCAAGCCAAATCAGCTGACTGTCACCCTGCTGAACCCAGGCAACTGATCTGCCATAGCTGCTCCCAAACTCTGCCTTCTTCTCGGGGGGAAGAGGCACCATCTTTTACTCACTCTGTCAGGCACTAGAAACCCCACATCACCTTGGATTCCTCCCTCCCCTTCACACTATTGCAGACCACTTCTTAATGGTCCCATTTCTGAACTTCTCCCATGGCCCTTATCTAACACTTCATTTTATCTCACCTGTACCATATAAGCAATGGCTTACTACCTGGATCGTGTCCATCCCATCTGATCTTGACATTCATTATGGAACTATCATGCCAAATGACAGTTCTGATAGAAACATTCTCTTTTCCCTTAAAACAACAAATAGTTCCCTATTGTACACCACAGAAGGTAAAAAAATACACTGACCTGTTTGGTAGAACCATCCACAAGCTAGCTGGGAGTGGTGGCCCATGCCTGTAATCCCAGTGGCTTGGGAGGCAGAGGCAGGAGGACCACAAGTTTGAGACTAGAAGCAGTCTGGTAACTTAGTGAGACCCTATCTCAAAAAGTAAAAAAAAATGGGCCAGGGGTGCAGCTCAGTGGTCCAGCACTTGCAAAGCATGCAAGCACAAGGCCCTGGGTTCAACCCCCAGTACTGGAAAAAAAAAAAAAAAGAACTATCCACAAGCTGAGCCCAGCTCACATCATTCAGTTCATTCCATTCATAACCATGTATTCAACTCACTAAGTGACATGTACTGAGCAAGGCACTGAAAATCCAGCCATTGATGAGACATGTCCTCCACCTTCAAGTTCCTTGCATGGGAACAGAACAGAAAGGCAATCGCAATGTAGCATGAGAAATGCTGAAGTCAGATAAGTACCACAGGTTCTGGAAACACCGAGGAGGGAGAGATAGCTGAACTCGGGATGATACATGAACTCTTTCCCAAGGGACCAGGAAAATGGGATACTTGGCCAGAAGGAAGTGGGTGTCCACCTCAAAAGAGGCTCAGAGAGACAGGCTCTCCAACAAAAAGTGCTTATTCGGGAGTGAGTGACAACATTGCAGCTAGGAGGGGGGTGGGGTGCCTGCCACACCAAATCACAGGAAGACCACAGGGGTCGCCAGTGAGCAGAGGAAAGCAGGGCATCTTTGAAGCCAAAATGAAGAGGACTGTGGGTATTGTTTTGAGACAAAGAGCACGCTGGCTCCAAGGACTTACCACAGGAGTCTGCCTCAGCTCCTTAGTGGGGACAGTGCGTTGGGCGAGTATTCTTTTCCATCTGGCTACTTGTTCTTTTGACTCCCAGAGCAAGTAGTGGCTTGGCAGACTCTCTTGCGATGGTTCTTGTTATCAGGCAAATTGGGCAGGAGGACCCTCCCCTCATGCCTCCTGTCCCTGTTTAAGCAGAGTTTGACAAAGGTGACTCCATTTTGATTCTGACAACTTTCTCAGGGGACAGTTCAGAGCAGAGAGGACAGCACAGACAAAGGGCCAGAGTACTGTCATTTTCAGTAACTGCCAGGGACTAAGCAAAGTTCTAGGCCTAGAATAGGAGAAGCAAGCAGAAGCCCATTCCTGGAGGGCCTTGAAACTCCTGCTGGGGGGTCTGGACTCACCTGAGAGTGGTGGGAACCAAAAGTGTCCCCAGAGGGGACAGAATGTGGTCAGACGTGCATTCTGGAAGGAGCGCCCTGGCCTGGGCTGGATGCAAAGACAGGAAGAGGGCAAGACCGGAGGCCTGTGGGTATCTTCAAGGTGCCCTCAACAGAGGGGTAAATGAAGTGGTTGGAGTCTCCCACGTTGAGGAGGGATGAGGAGCAGGACGTGGGCGCGGGTCCATTTTGTGGAGTGGAGCAAGGAGGACGACTTCCGGATGTCTGACTGCCGGAGCTGAGTGGGAGATGGCGCCATTTGCTGGTCTGAGAGACTCAGGTGGGAGAGCTGGTTTGGTTGGGGATTGTGATGAGCTCAGCATAGGCCATGCTGGCCTTGAGATGGAAATGTCCACTAGAGCCACAGACCTAGAACGTAAGGGCAAAATGTTTGACAAATATAACTCGAGCAGCAGATGTGACCTGAGACACCCATGTCCCTCAGCCTCATCTTTCCAATGCCCTGCCACACCCCAACTGCAGACCACTCACATGTCCCCAGACACAACAGACACTGCCCTGAGGCTCTGCCTTCTCCTGGCCAGCCTTCCCACAAAGAATCCCCTTGGCCATTTCCTCTCCTGCCCTGACTCTCCCTTGACAAAATTTGACTCCTCCTTCAGATGCTGCCTTCTCTATGCAGCCATGGGGAATTCTAACTGCTGCCAGGTGTTTTCTCCTTATCCAGAAAATCATACCTGTCTCTCTCACTCAAATATCTGTTCCCTAAAAATTCTTATTTATCTTTCTACTCCCTCCTGTCCTAATACCCCAAAGACAGTAGATGAATACCACATTTTAATGGAACACCAAGATGTTTGTCTACCAACTGAGCTAAACCCCAGTCCCAAATCCCAAAATAAGCCTGTGAAAACCAAGGAGATTTATTGGGGTGTAGTCTGTAAATGAAGAGCCCTCTAGGTAAGGCCAATACGGGGAACTGGGTAAAGAAAAATCGAGAAGTCAAAAGGGGATGGCGAGGCAAGCCAGAAGGTGTCTGCATGGGAAGACTCTGCCATTCTTCTGCCTAGGTACAAAAGCAGTGTCACAGTGTCCCACAAACTAGACTCGCCTGGCAGGTGTTGGAACTGTGGGGGACCTTTCAGAACCATAGCAGAAGGCAGACTGATGGAGAAGACGCAGCTGCTGGTGGAGAGGTCGCCCAGGCTGGAGAGAGGGGGAGACGCTCCACTCTTGCTGGCTCTCTCCCTCCTCTCGCCCTCCCACCTCCCACCAATGTCTGCCACTGGCCCGTCCAGATGGAAAGCAGTCTGCATAGGAGTTGGGGCACACACCCTGCAGGATCTGCCGGTGGTGAGAGGGTGAAAATCAGGGCAGAGGAAGAGTGAGGGACGTATTTGAGAGCAAACAGATAAATGGCTGACCCAGCTAGTAGCCAGCTGCTGCCACTTCTTCGGATAAGCATAAGGAGGTTAAGGAGCTTTTGTCTAATAAGTGGAAGATGTGAGTATAAAGAAGTATCTTGGCACCAGATGGCGCACACCTGTAATCCCAGCAGCTCGGGAGGCCGAGGCAGGAGGATCGCAAGTTCGAGGCCAGAGGCAGTCTGCATAACTTAGCAAGACCATGTCTCAAAAAGTAAAAAATGGGCTAAGGGTGCAGCTCAGTGGTCCAGCACTTGCAGAGCATGCAAGCCCAAGGCCTTGGGTTCAACACCCAGTCCTGAGAAAAAACAGAAGTATCTTGGAAATATTTGCTTAGATTGAGCTGGAACCAAAAATACAAAGGAGACACACACCATTGTTTAATATCTTAAGTTCTATATCACAACATATAGAAATGCAGTAGGAATAAGGAAAGACTTAATCATGAAGAGAGACTGGAGTAGGGTTTTGCAGCATACTCAGGAGCCTTCCAGTAGACAAAATGCCATTGGGGCCATTCGATACAAACAAAATGTTGTAGAAGTTTAGAAAAGAGAGAAAACATTTCTAGCTATAGAGCTCAGAAAGAAGTCTTCATAGAGAAGAGGCAAGTTTGATGTAACCTTTTTTTTTTAATAGTTGGAAAATGAGGTAGAAGAGGAAGTAAAAGCTAAGAAGTAAGCAAGAAAGGATACATTCAAACAAATGCTCTATTGTTGATTGGGAACTGTGCCTTTCAAACTAAACAAGCAGCTCTTTTCTTATCCTTTCCAGGAACAGATATTTGTGCTCCCTGGTATGCTTTGCTGAGAAAGTGATTTCAGACACCATGTTGTTGTTGTTGTTAGGTGCCCTCGAGTCATGTCCAACTCATAGCGACCCTTGTAGGATTTTCAGGAGCTGACTGTTCTGGGATTGTGTTGAGAGTGGATTGCCACGTCCTTCTCCCATTTTGTGTGATGCTGGGAATCAAACTCAGGACCTCAGAGACTGCAGTGCTCTACCAACTGCGCTAAATTCTAACACCTTCCGACACCATCGATTGACCAAAACCCTAACGTGGAGGAACCATTGCTTTACCAGCGGTCCCCCTTTTCCACGTCTGCTTCACCTTTGGGCTCTCAGTTACCCAGTGCAACAGGCCCCAAAATATATCAACACCTCCTTGAGACAGTGGTTGGCAGAACAGTGACCAGCTAGGTAATGGTCAACAGAGCGTTCCTGCCTCCCTCCTTGGGAGGACAGAACAGTGACACTTCCCTTTGATATGGAGCAGTGAGTTCAACAGGTTTCCTTTTAACTGCTTGTGAATGATGGGGGTTTTTTTGTTTTGTTTTGTTTTGTTTGTTTGTTTTCCCTGTGGTACTGGGAGTTGAACGAAGGGCCTCGCACTTGTATTCTTTGCAAGTGCTGGACCACTGAGCCGCACCCCCAGCCCTTTTTTTTTTTTTTTACTTTTTTTTTTTAATTAATTTATTTTTTTCACTTTTTGAGACAGGGTCTCACTAAGTTACGCAGACAGCCTCTGGTCTTGAATTTGCAATCCTCCTGCTTCTGCCTCCTGAGCTGCTGGGAATACAGGCGTGTGCCAAGGTGCCCGGCTATGAACCATGGTTTTATTCCACTGGAAGCTTTGAAACTTGCAGAAGCCCTGTGTTCACATGCAGAAAATTTCCTAAGTCTAACAGCCAGGGGAAAGTATTCAGCAATTATGGACAACATAGCAGAACTTTAGCAAAATACTTAAAGCTCTTATACTTGGGGAGAGTTGGACCTTCCAGCACGCTGTCTGCTGTCTGAGTGAGCCCTCTTCCAGGCCAAGGAGGTCATAGACACCCTTCGATCTCCACGGGCCCTCCAGGCCACAAGAAGTAGAGCGTCTCCTTTCTCTGTTCCGAATGAAAGGCAACCAAAGGATGTGGAGGCAGAAGGTATTTTGTAATCTCCTAGAGGAAGAAGCAAATTTTCCACACAGAGGCTACCAGTGTGCACTGCTGTTTGAAGACCACCTGAAGAATAGTTCCTCCTCCTGTTTTGATTTTCCTGCCTGCCACAGAGATGGGACTCCTTGGGTGGGTTGACATGCTTATTTACTCCACACCAGCTCTAATCACTCTGCGCTGGGGCCACAGTGAGTCCCTGTGGGCACCTGGGCCTCTCTCTGAAGAGGGAAGCATTACCACCACCTCGCCCCCAAGCATCCTCTCCAGCCCTCACCTAGGACCCCCGTCAGGCTAATGACTAACTCCCAAGATGATCTATTATTGCTCGATTTCACCTGCCATCTTCCAGACTATTTTGTGTGTTTTGGCCTCATTTCCTCTTTTAGCCCCCCAGGATTTAGCATTTTCATGCATTTCTTCCCCCTCCCAAAGCACCCTGCTTGCTAAGAGCCACCCTGGCCAGAGAGAAGCTGCCATACACTAGCTCTGGGAGGGTGACCTGAGCCAGGGCCTCCACTCTCATCCTAGGTGGGAAGTTACTGAGGCCTTACCAAGCTTGGGAGGTTACTGGCCAAGGGGCGAAGACAAAGGTCAACACTTTCTGTGGTCGTTTCCTGAATTTTCCTTGGCCCCCCAAGAGGCAGGGCTTTGTATGTTCCAAGAGATCCGTGAACAAACTAGTTTCCCGCCACTTAGTTGGAGCTGAGTGGACAGCGTGCAAGTTGCTCTGGAAACCGTATGTGTTTTGGCTACAGCCAGAGCAGAGTGTTTCAGAGGCCAGCACCTCCTGATCTGGGGGCCCAGTACTGGTCTTGACATGGACAAATTGAAACAATGAAACCACAATGCTTTTTCCTGAAAGAACATTCAGAAATTTGCACTCTATCTGTATTATCAGTTTGAACCTTTCTGGGAGGATATTGCTTGCTGTTATGATTTGATTATAGTTGCTTCCTTCTTAGATTTGTGTTTATGACTACATACATTTCTGTGGCCATAGATTTCGTGGTTCTCCAGTGAAACTCACAGAGAGAATGAGTGTCTCTGCAAAATACCTTTACAGAATTTGGGAAGAGAGCAGAAGGAAGCTCCACATTTCCTGATCTTTCCCTGTGATTGTCAGAAACAGAGGTTCTTTGTCCTGAAAGCGTTATCTAAAGGCTCCGTCAGCATAATGTCTCAGTGACAGCTAAAATAATTCCGAATGCAGGAAACAAACGGTATTCTGAGATATTTTGTATTGGCCACTCATTTATTCCTGGGTGATACTATTTCTATTACTTTGTTCTTACTTAAAAGCTGCACAATCATGCACCCCATAACAGTGTTGTAGTTAGCAATGGACTGTGTATGCAAAAATGGTTTCATAAGATTATAGTGGAGCTAACCGGGCACGGTGGCATAGGCCTATAATCCCAGCAGCTCGGGAGGCAGAGGCAGGAGGATCACAAGTTTGAGACCAGAGGCAGTCTGCATAACTTATCGAGACCCTATCTCAAAAAAAGTGAAAAAAAATGGGCTGGGGGTCAGCTCAGTGGTCCAGCACTTGCAGAGCATGCAGGCGCGACGCCCTGGGTTCAACCCCCAGTACTGAAAAAAAAGATTATAGGGGAGCTGAAAAATTCCTGTCATCTATGGACATCATAGCTGTGGACACATCACAGCACAATACATTCTTCACATGTTGTGGTGATGCTGGCGTATATAAAGCCACTGCTCTGCCAGTTGCATAGAAGTATGGCTCATGCAATTATGTACAGTGCATGACACTTGACAAGTGACTGTTACTGGTTTATATTTCTAATCCTTATTTAAAAGAGTCCTTCTATGTATACAAAAAATTTACCATGAAATAGTCAGCTGTGTTACAACAGCAGCCTCCCACATTTCCTGTTGAGCCCATCTCCTGATTGCATCATTTTCTCTTGCGTTTAATTTAATCCCAAGTCTTTTGTTCATCACAGCCCTAGGAGCCATACATTATATTACACACACTCACACACAGAGCATATGCCCTATAACGTGCGTGTGTAATAGCCTATACGATGTTCAAATGATCACTGAATCACCCAAAGGTGTTTCCTAAAATATATTCCCATTGTTAAGGAACACGTGCCTCTAATTCCTTCCTTCTCCCAACAGACAGATAGCTACAGTTTTATTACACATGGGCCTCAAAAATATATGCATTTTCCAAAATGGTCTTTCCAAGCATAATGTCTCAGTGACAGCTAAAATAATTGCCTGTGAGAGGCTAGCAGAAGAATTCAGGGCTTCAAGTCAGAGGAAAGAAGAAGTTGAAACAGCAATTGCAAAACTTAATCGTATGGTAACTCGCTGCCAGTGACAATTCTATGAAAACAGCCACGCACTTAGAGGGGTACATTGTACTGAGACATAGAATAAACTTAAATTAAGCAAAAAGAAAAGTAAAGAGATACTTAAAAAATAGATAGGATACATGGGGATGAAGGGTTTTCTTTTTTTTTTTTTTTTTTTTTTGTATTCTTAATAACTGGACCTGCAGCCATAGCCCTGTGGCATCCAATCCCATCAGATCTTGGAAGCTAAGCAGGGTCAGGCCTGGCTAGTACTTGGATGGGAGACTGCCTGGGAACACCAGGTACTATAGGCTTGGAAGATGGACCCAGCAACCCACTCCCCAAAAATCAATCCGCCATTGAAAACCCTATGAATAACAGAGAAGCACTGACAATAGTGTTTCGCCTGTTGTACGCAGGGTAGCTATGAGTCAGATACTGACTCGACGGCACCTAACAACAACAATAATTGGACATGTGGCAGTTTGTTTTTCATATTTTTAATAATTGGAAAGTCAACTGAGGAAAGAGTCACAAATCTAAAGAGAAATATGATCAATATAAAACTTGTGAGAGGGTAAAAGAAACTTCAAATACAGAATAAGGACTTTAAAAGGAACAAAAAGTTGAATATTTCTTTGGCCAGGCAAACCTATACACTATAGATTTCAGTGAAATACTTACTGAGAGGAATCAAATTCTGGTTTGATTTTCGTCTGGGAGATGTTTGTGGTGAAGAATGGAGTCTGTAGTCATCCCAAGCTTTACGTTCCAAATGGATGTCTGTTCCAGCAAAGACAGCAGAACTGGATTAAATGAAATTCCATGCATGCCATCCAGCCACAGATCCTCAAATCTATCAAGAAACCTTCCTCTTCTTCATTCTTTCTTTCTTTGTAAGTTTTCTTTTGTTTTGTTTTGTCTTTCTGTAATTCATGCTCCCATTCTGTGCAGCTGAGCCAGCTTCCTGAAGTCACCGAAGAGTTGCCTTCATGGGAAAAGCTATAGCTCATTTGTTCTTCTCATGTGTAGCTGAGCTTGGCTCAAGTAGGGCTAAAGTTCTGTGACTTCACACAGCAGTTACCTCGACCTCCTCATTCAGTGGCAAAGCACCACACACCCACATATCACCCTCTTTTCCTGAGATGTACCCTCCATAAACAGCCAACATTTAATTCTTTTTTCCCCCGTATTGATAAACGTCGGTGGTATAAAAAGTGATACAATATTTGTTTTTTCCATTGTATAACTATTATATCACTTTGGGTTACACTTTCATCAACTTATAAAGTTTATGGAAACTTTTGATTAATATGTAGTAAAACTCATAAGCATTTATGGGTTGTATTCCCCTGTGTCCCTTGTACTCATGAGTACATTACATTGAGATTATCCTCTCTCCCCTATCCCTTTACATTGTTTCCCCTCCCCTTCCCACCTCCCACAACCTTTGCTAATCACTTCCCTCCTTATTTCTACTCTGACAGCCAGTATTTCTCATCTTAAATTCTATGTAAACTTCCCCCAGCCCCTTGATATATGGGGGCTGTGAAGATAACAGTCTTTAATATTATGCTTGAAGTATGCATTTACATTTATTATCCTTAATAAAAAGCAACCATTTATCCACTGTTTTGTTCTCTGATTTGATCTACCAGCCTGTAACTAGTTTTTAAATGTCCATGGACAAACTGTACCCCTGAAAGTCACACAATGGTGAATAAATGAGATGCATGACCACAGTTTTACATAATATTCATATGCAAAAAGATGGATACATTGCTTACAGACTCATAATTTAATAGACTATTCCAATAATGCATTGGGGAATTTACATGACTACATAACACAAATCCAAATTCAATAAGAAATGAAAAGTGGATACACTGTCTTGAACTAATAAGCAAAATAGCATTTAAAATTCTAAGTGTAGTTTTGCGTAAGATTTCTTTCCTTCATTTTCCACAGTAGGGTATAAGAATACTGAATTGATTCTACATAAAGCTCAGAAATAGAATATTAACCTTAGATTGATACAAGAGGTATTACAGGATAAAAAGGAGTATATCATAGACAAAAAATGAACCATATATAGTTAAGAAATCTTAGGCACACAGTAAATATGATGAGTTAAATAATTGTGTCATTTTTCAAAAGGAACTACTGTTCCTTTCCTAGCTATGTAAGGAATTAATTTTGGAAAGAATATGAATACATGCCTCAAAATGGCCTCTAGACATAGCCAACCACTCAATCTTTGCTATTCGTTGGAGTTTAGTTTTGTTGGTTTTTATTGTAATATATTTCCCCTGATTTTCATCTTTTAAGTTCTCATTATCACCATTGTTATCAAACTACTGAAGCAAATAAATTAGACTATGTATGGGGTCTATTTGGATATACAGATGGAAGAAATCATTCATCTTGACCCCTATGTCATTGACAAGCAAAAATCAATCCCTGTTAAATTGTAGATCCAAATGTGAAAAGAAAAATTTTAAAGTTCTAGAAGATATAGTAAGAGAATATATTATGATATTGGGCCAAATGAGATTTCCTAAGAGGTGCTTAAAGCACTTCTCTTAAGAAAAATATTGATAAACTTGAATACATTAACATTATGAATTTATAACAAACTGAACTTTAAGTAAATTAAAAGACAGACACAAATGGGAGAAGATACTTGCAATACATATAATAAGCAAATGACTTTAATCTTGGCTATTTGAAGTATTCTTACAAAGATAAAAAGACAAATATTAGAAAATTGGACAAAAGATTTAAATAGACACTTCATGCCAGAGGGTATCCAAATTGACTATAAATGTAAAAAGATGTTCAACCTCATTAGTTATCAGGAAAAAAAGTTAAAACTATAAATGGTATATATTTGCTAGAATGTATGAAATTCTAAAACACTAAGAACACCACATGTTGGCATAAACATAGAGTAACTGGAAATATCCCATAATGCTGGTGGGAGTATATGGTATAGCTGCTTTGGAAAACTCTTAAGTAGTAACTTTTTGTTGTGGTTGTTAGGTGCCATCGAGTTGTGTCCGAATCATAGCGACTCTCATAGTGTTTTCAATGGCAGATTGTTTCAGGATTGCCTTGGGAGTAGGTTGCCACGTCCTTCTCCCATTTTTGTGGTACTGGGAATCAAACTCGGGACCTCAACCTCAGAGACTGTAGAGTGGCACTCTACCAGTTGAGCTAAATCCCAGCCCCCTAAGTAGTAACTACTAAGGCTAAATGTATACACCTCTAAACCTAGCAATTCCACATCTAGGAATATACCTAACAGAAAGGTGTACACATATGGAATAAATGACACTTCCATCAGCATTAGAATGGATTTTAAAATTGTGCTATCATCATACAATAGAAGACAGCAATGAAAACCCACCATGTTTGAGTATGTTGATGATCTCAAAGCAAGCAAAACTAGATATAACAAAAATTACATATGTAATGATTCTATTTATATAATTACAAAATCAAGCAAAGTTATCTTTGGCATTAGAAATCAAGATGGTGGTTAACTTTTGGAAAATAGTAACTAAAAGGGAACATGAAGAAGACCTCTGCTTGCTAACACTCTGTTTCTTTATAGAAGTTGTGGACATACAGATGTATTCACTTTATGAAAACTCATCAAACTAGGCTCTGATACCACACATACTTTCCTATATGTAGAGTATATTTCATTAAAAACTTTCACTTAAAAAAATGTTTGTCTACTATTTCCCATATTTAAAATGGAGAAGATAGATTTCCACAACTGAGGACTAATGATGTTGACATTGATTTGGAGGGTGGGGGGAATAGCAAACCAAAGTGAAAATTGTTGTAATATACACTTAACTCAAGCTATTTTTTGTATGTGTTTCTATATCGTATCCCATTTTAGTGGTACTCGGAAGCCAAAAATTAGCACTTTTTTTTCCTTTTTTGCAGAGGAGGGAATGGAATCCAAAGCCTTATATATGCTAGATAAGTACTCTACCCATGAGATTTATCCTCAACCCTGCTAGCTAATTTTAAGAAAAATAATTAAACTAGTTAAATTAATACAACATGGTACAATTAACTCGAAACTACTAGAATCTCTTAACTTGCCAGAAGTTAACACCAGGAGTGACCCGGCCTACAAAGTTATCAGGACAGAGAAGTGAGGGAAGTAGAATAGCACAGCCAGCTTTACGCTAACCAAAGCCAAGCAGAGTTACTCTGAATATCTCTCATATTTTCTCTACATCTCCCTTCAGGAGATGCAGAATAACAAATAAAAGGAAGGTACGGTGTCACATGAAACATTGGATAGCTTTTGTAATGTGAAGTGTCAGGAAGGAATGTTTAGGACACGTTACACAGAATACTTGATTGTCTTAGACTGGAAACAGGAGGGCCATGTAACCTCACCCTTCTTTTTCTTACAAATAACAAGATAACAAATGGAGTACTGAATAGGAGACTTAAATAGGCAATTTAATGACACAGAAAGCTTATATTGTCCCTTCTATACCTAATTTCTTTATCCTCTCCTTGAGTCTTCACTAGCAGAATGTAAGTCAGTCCTAGGGACTCTCAGAACACAAGGAGATTGAGTGGCTTCCCAGTCTTGTGAGACAAAAACTCCCATCTGACTGTCCCCATACTAAATGGAAGGGGTTGGAGACATAGAGTCTACCTACACAGAGATTGGCATGCAGTAACTACCCCAAAGCAGGTAGGTATTATCATTTAGTTCATGCTAACAGAATGGCAGGAAAGCCTTCATAACCTCCTTCAAAATGAACAGCCCACAGGAACATGCACCATCTCTGTCTGAAGAGAATATGAATTAGAGGTATCCTACAGTCTAGAACTCGTGACATCATAACGAAAGTCACTGTTTGAGGGACTGGGGCTATAGCTCAATGGTAGAGTGTGTGCTTGGCCTGCTTGATCTCCTGAGTTCAATACCCAGCATCTAAAACAAAAACATAAATGAAAAGACAATAAGGAAAGTTGTTGTTTATTGTTAGGGACCATCCAGTTGGGTCCGATGCATAGCGACCCTCACAGGCTTTTCCATGGTGGATTGTTTTGAGATTGCTTCGGGAGTGGATTGCCATGTCCTTCTCCCATTTTTGTGGTGCTAGGGATCAAACCCAGGGCCTCAGAGAGTGTGGAGCAGCACTCTATCAACGGATAAGATATTAGTGCAAAAGCAGTGACTTCCAACAAAAGTTTGGGAGATTTTGTCAATAAAGAAAATGCAGGTAGATTCTGGGAAGAATTTCAGAAGAATTAGCTTCAGACTGTCAAGGTAGTGTAAAATTACCTGTCACTATGGAGACGCAGCACTGAGCCTTTTCTTTCTTGCTAGTGTTCCTCTGATAGGGAGGATACAGGTGTCAAATGAAACATCTGGTACCTTTTGCAATGTGACACTGTTGGGAAGGAAAATTTAAGACATGTTGCCAAGGGGCATAAAATTCAAGTTTTTAATGGATTTCCTGACTCACCGAATTTCATCCACGCAAACAGAAACACTCCATGCTACATCGGATCTAATGTTCAGTGTTAGAGGGACAAGGCTATGGGCACAGGACGGAAAGTGAGCTTTGCGTCTTCTAAGATACCTCTAAAAGGCTCATTGTAATGAGTTTTCTAATTAATCAGCCAGTATAAGTCCCTTACAAATTCATTATTATAATAGTCATTGTTATTGCAATTGCTATTTTATAGCTCCTTAGTTCATTTTAGTTGCAATATTTCTATTAGAAATATTATTAGCACCTATTACCATCATCATTAATCTTCATGATGCACATGACACAGGAAATCATATACACAAACAGCTCCAACTTAGAAATTAGAGAGAAATTTAGGATTCAGAAAGGGAAACTAGAAACATTTTTTTAACTTGCTAAAATGGTTTACGGGCTGGGATTTGGCTCAGTTGGTAGAGCACTGCGCTGCAGTCTCTGAGGTCCTGAGTTCAATTCTCAGCACCACAAAAATGGGAGAAGGGCCTGACAATCCACTCCCAAGGCAATCCCAAAACAGTCAGCCATTGAAAACCCTATGAGGGTCGCTATGAGTCGGATACAGACTCAACGGCACCTAACAACAACAACAAAATGGTTTACACATAAGAGAAAGAGAATACTTCTGATAGATTCTCATCCAGAGGAGTTTATTTTGGGGTTACATGAGGTTGGCCTAAAGCCCTGAAGAAACAGAAAGCATAGGAAGAATCTACCTACTAGATAACTACTGAAGGAGTCCTCCTACATTTGGGATAGAAATAAAGAGAATTGAAATAAAGACATATGGGACTATTACATAGACTTTGCTCTGTTTCATTCAATAAGTATTGCCTGAAAACTTTTGTATGAATGATAAGCATAAGAACTTCGAAATGAATAAAGTATAATCCCCAATTTTGAGAAAATAAGAAATTGAGGATGGGAAAGGAGCTATGAATACATAGACTTTGTTGGTAGCTAGGAAACCCACTGAATGTGTAATATGTTGTTGTTATATATTTGCTATGAATTAAGTAAAATGCAATAGGACTAAAGTGAAGAAAAGCAAACTTCCATGAGGTCAACTTTGTTTCTCATCAAATAGCCACAACCTATACTTAATAACAGCATGCTTGGACTCCAGGATTTAAAATCATTCCATGGTTACACATTGTTCAGTTCAAGATGGCAGACTGAGTATAGACATCTCCTCCCAGGATTCCATTATGAAGTTAATAAAGTGCTGTTTTTTTAAAAAGCATATCCCCACAAAAGAAAGAAAAACGACAAAGAGGGACAACAGCATACAGAAAACAGAACCAATTTCTAGAAGACAGCAAGAGAAGTATGTGCAGAGAAGGCTTCAGCTGAGAAGAGACCCAGCCTTCCTGGAGGGACCTCAGGACTGTGGGAGGAGCAGAGCACTAGTGAGGGTTTCCACAGCCTCAACCAAGGGATGGGGCAGCCAGAATCATCAGGAACCTGCAGGAAGCCTGCAGCCTGGCATAAAAGGCCCAGGACAAATTGTGTAGAAAAGAAGAGAAGAAGGTGAGGTTACAAAATTTTTTAGTTAATATGAGAATTAATATTCATGTGAGCATTAATTTGAGAATATAGTACATCCCAGGATGAAGGAAGAGGAGGATGGGGAGGAAGAAGAGGAAAAAGAAGCAGGCTAGGGAAAAGAAAGTTATTTTATGAAAAAAGAACAATTGCTTTAAAATCATGCCACTTTGGGTTTGGGATGTAGCTCAGTGATAGAACATTTGCCTAATAAGCACAAATCCCTGAGTTCAATCAACAGCACTGCCAAACAAGAAATTGATACACTTTTTAGTTTACTTCACACATATTTTTGTTTGCTCTGGTAGAGAATAAGAAAGCAGAATTAATGTGAACTTCTTCCTTGAGTTGTATGAGGATCATGACATCAGAACCACAGAGAAGGAAATGTAGTCATAAGAAGCTATTTGATTCCTAATTCTCAATAAATAATTCTTATAACAATAATAATATAAATTCTGCACACTCATTCAACAAATAGGTATTAATTTATCTACTATGTGCAGGAACACCTGTAGCCCTAGCCCTGTGGCATCCAATACCATCAGATCTTGGAAGCTAAGCAGGGTTGAGCCTGGTTAGTACTTGGATGGGAGACTGCCTAGGAATACCAGGTGCTTGGGAGATGACCCGGCAACCCACTCCGAAAAATCAATCCGCCATTGAAAACCCTATGAACAGCAGAGAAGCACTGGCAGTACTGTTTCACCTGTTGTACACAGGGTCACTATGAGTCGAATACCAACTCGACAACAACAAATGTGCCAAGAATTTTAGAAATAACACATGCATTTTAACTCTTAGGCACATGCATTACCTCCGTGAACAAGACAGAAAACAAACAAGCTTCCCCACTGCAAGCTACCTTCTGGAGGAGATATTAAATCTTGGAAAACTGTTGGTAGAGGGCATAGAATTAAGTACACAGAGAAATGATAACAGGTGCTATGGAGGGGTGTGGGACATAAATCAAGTTGCACAGAGGCTAATGAGCCAATGTCTTTTGAGGAAGTCTTGGTTCTGGTGAGGAGTTTGTCACCTGAAGACAAATGAACAGCTGTGATGCAAAGACTTTGCTAAGGAAAAACATTCAGAGTGGCTGTCCTGGAGCAGAGGAGTGGGAGGAGAGTTGGGAGGGAAGTTGTATGGGAGAATGAGGGGGATGGAGCTTTGTGGGTCCTGAGAAGGGCTTTGGCCTTCACTTTGAGTGAATGGAGGTCATCACAAAGAAAGGGATCGGAGGAGTGGCATGGTCTTGAACAAGACCAGTCTGCTGCACTGAGAACAGACTAGAATGGGTAGAGATAAGAGCAGACAGACCTGTTAGGAGGCTATGCAGTCTATCATTTTTAATCATTCTGTATCTAAGGCACAGAGACTTAAACACTGTTAATACTCCAACAGTAAATGTTAGCAGCCTGGCCACATTGAAGTAAACACAGAGTTCATAAAATAGGAAGAGAAGTGTATGATCAGGTATAGAACTTTTCATTATAAACTCTTTTACGCACTCTGGCTTTTTAACTCCATATATGGATCACTACTTTTCAAACTGTAGGTTAAATATGCCAACCTCTATCTAGAAAGTAGTCAACATAAACACCACAGCAACTGTATCCACATTGCACCTGTTAGCACTGAGGACATAACCCAAACCTGCAGTGACTTTCCAGTGCTTTGAAGACATTCGTTTTATCCTCTCCTCAGGCGCTTTTGCCTTCCAGGGCCAAACACCTGTGTTGGTGGTCTCAGTGATCACGAGGAGATATCTGTTGCTTCGTCGGTGATCAGACGAAGATCTGTTGATGGTCGTGGCAGGAAAGCATTCTTCACTCACCGAAGGAGAGCTGTTTCCTCATCGGTGCTCTGGGTGAGAGGGAGGCGAAAAGGTCTTGCTTAGCCGATGGTCTGCAGTGATATGAACATCTTCTGGAACCTACATCGACACATCTGCAATACCCAGGATTAAACAGCTGGTGTTACAGTCCTCCTCACCAAACTTCAACAGGCAGGTTGATGTGTCAGGAGAAACATGGAAGGTTCCAGGCACTGCCACTTAAGAATGCCATGTTTTAGGAGGCCTGCCCAAGGATCCCCAAGTACCAGGAAAATGGGCACAAGATAAATGTTGAATGTGAGGGTTGTTCTGAGTGTTCAATATGCTGATATATGTGGAATACTTTATAAATAGTACTAAACATTTTCATATTTATATGCTTGATATGGGCTGGGATTTAGCTCAGTTGGTAGAGCACCACTCTGCAGTCTTTGAGATCCCAAGTTCGATTCCCAGCACCGCAAAAATGGAAGGACACAGCGATCCACTCCCAAGTCAATCCCAAAACAATCAGCCATTGAAAACCCTATAAGGGTTGCTATGAGTTGGACATGACTCGACATCACCTAACAACAACAACAACATGCTTGATATATCAAATGCCAGTGATCATTAATTCATTACACAGCATGTCACAATTTCTATACCTTACTCTTCTTTAATTTTAATAATTATCAGTGAAGGTGTACCCCTAAGTAAAATTGTAATAGCCCTGAGCTTTGATTCAGGTATGACAGGTGGCTCATCCCAACAGTCACTTGCTGATGCTTCAAATCCAATTTCATCCACTTCCACTTTTAGGTAAACATCATTTCTAAAGTGAGTTCTTCATAGTCATGGGGAACATTTTTAAAGAATTTATCCTCATTTCATGCAAAATCATTACAGGAAAATGATGGTGCTTTTATCATATTACTTGGGTAATGAGCTTCATGACATATTTTGACATATAGTTGAAATTTAAAGGAAATCATTTCAATCATGAAATTTCTCTGCATACACCTTATGTAAGAGGTTCCCAACAGTCAGAAGGCAAGTGTGGAAATTACTCATCTCTCCATAACCCTAACCGTTCTGCTCATGGAATGTTTAGGAACTAAGCTTTTCCTAGCTTACAATCATAGTCTCTGGCTTGGTTGACAAGAGGCCTTTTACCCACACACAGTTACAAGAAAACATGAAGGATGGCCTTCTATGTTCTCTGAAACTTGATTATGAGGCTAACCTTTCAACAAGAAATGGCATTTTAGAAATACCACATGCATTTTAACTCTTGTTCCAGTTACTAATGGCAAAGATGACCTATCAACAAAGAGAGGATAAAAAGTCTCTCCATTAGCCATGTAACAATCTCAGTCCATTGGGGTCATTATGACCTTGTTTTTCACTTAGGCAAGTGCCATTTTACCTACTAATTTATTCCAAGAAATATTACTTTCCAAAACTTTCAGAGAATTGGAGTGTCCAGGGAGATCTTAAGTTATAAAATCTGATAGGTATCTCACTTTTAGTATCTTTCTCTATGAATTCTTTTTTTAAATGTTCTCATGTCAGGTTGATCAGCAGGAATTATTCTGATCAATTATTTCTGATCTGAAATTCATATACCACAAAATGAAGGGTGCGGGATTTTGTTTTTCTCATCCACAAATCTCTCTTCAAATCATTTTCAGAGATTCTGAAAGAGATCAAATCTTCCACTCTATTCTAGTCTAGAAAACAACTTATAGGCATGATAACCTATCCTAACAGACCTACAGATTGGAAAGGATATAATTATGACAATGAATAGGTAAGAAAGCACCTTGATGAATCATGCAGACTAACCACATCACCCTTAACCACTACTCCAGTGACAGATGAAGGTTCCAATGTGATAAACACTTAAAATGATCAGAGGTTCAAGTCCAAGGGACTCATTTTAATAAACACTCAAATACATTCTTTTTCATTCATCAAATACCAATTGAGGCATGTTATATATAATCACAGGTGGTAATAATAGCAGTGAACTAGAAACCAAGTCATTGTCACCATGGAGCTCCTACTTCTAATGAGGCTTAGAGATCATGAGAGTGAGGGAGCTTTGAGGTGCTTGGTATTGGGGTGCTCAGAGCTATCCTCTCTGATAAAATGACTTTTAGTAAAGACCAAAAGGAAGGAATTGTTTAGCCTTATAGACGATGAGTTCAGAGTAAATAACATGGCTCCTCATTTGTCTTTAAAATCAAATTTTCTGTTACTTATGTTAATCTTACCTGGGTATAGGAAAGAGAGGTTAAGAAGAAATAAGTGCTGTTTTTCTTCTATAACATCAGTGTTTAACTTTCAGAAGCTAATTAGCTGTGCTGCTTCTTCTCACCTCTGTTGTCCAAGTTACCTCATCATTCATCTCACACAGGAAAAGAAGCCAAAGCGTCAGTTCTTGAGAGCACATGCTGTCCAAATCACCGTGGTGCCTGCATGCTGTGCATTTTGTGCTGTGTGCTGGAAGTTCCGGTGAGAAAATGGGGGCATGATTATGAGTCCCAATGAGACATGAGAACTTACTGGACTTTCTCTGTATGTTCCTTAAAGCCCACTCCATGGATGAACATTTACAGAATCCCCATGGTACACATACATAATAGAAGCAGAATGACAGCCCACATTACTCTTAGGAGCCAACAAAAACTGCTTTCATATAAGCAACCTAAACAGATCTGTAATGATCAATGAGATGGAAGCAGTAATAGAGTCTACTACCACAGAAAAGCCCAGGACCAGAAGGATTCACGCTGAACTCCACCAGAACATTAAAAAAGAATTAGCACCAAAGCTCCTCAGACAATTATCATAAAAATAGAAAGAGAAAGAATGTCACCAAACTCATTCTATAAAACCAGTATTACCCTGATACCAAAGCCAGATAAGGATGTAACAAAAAAATGGGGGAAACTATAGACAATTTCCCTGATGAACATAGACACAAAAATTCTCAATAAACACTTGGAAAACAAATCCAACAACACATTTTTAAAAATCATGCATGATAATTGAGCCGGTTTCATTCCAGAGCTGCAAAAATGGTTCAACATATGCAAATCAACAAATGTAATACAACACATAAATAAACTTCGGGAGAGAAATAACATGATCATCTCAATAGATGCAGAAAATGCCTTTGACAAACTTCAACATTTCTTCATGATAAAAGCCCTGAAGAAACTGTGAATAGAAGGCACATGTCCCAACATAATAAAGCCTACATATGACAAATCTGTATCCAACATTATACTAAATAGGAAAAAACTGAAAGCATTTCTTCTAAAATCAGAAATGAGACAAGGGTGCTCACTGTCTCTACTCTTATTCAATATGGTACTTAAATTCCTAGCTAGAGCAATAAGACAAGTTGTTGTTAGGGACCGTTGAGTCATGTCTGACTCATAACGACCCTCATAGGGTTTTCAATGGCTGACTGTTTCGGGATTGCCTTGGGAGTGGATTGCCAAGTCCCTCTCCCATTTTTGTGGTGCTGGGAATCCAACTCGGGACCTCAGAGACAGCAGAGCAGCGCTCTACCAACTGAGCTAAATCCCAGCCCCAATAAGACAAGAGAAAGAAATAAAAGAGATACAAATAGGAAAAAAAAAAAAAGAAGGAATCAAATTCTCTGTACTTGCAGACAGTATCATTCTATACTTAAATAACACTAAAGACTGGACCAGAAAACTCTGATAAACACTTTCAGCAAAGTAGCAGGACACAAAACCAACATACAAAACCCAGAAGCTTTCCTATATACCAATAATGAACATACTGAGAAAGAAATCGGAGAATCAATAACATTCACAATAGTTTTTTTTTAAAAGAAAATACCTCAAAGTAAATCTAATCAAGAAGGTAAAAGACCTCTACGATGAGAACTTTAAAACACTGAAGAAAGAAATTGAAGAAGACACTAGAAGACAGAAAGACGTTGCATGTTCATGGATCAGCAAAATTAATATTGTGAAAATGCCTATATTATCAAAGGCAATCTATGAATTCAATGCAATCCCCTCAAAATTCCAATGACATTCTTCATAGAAATAGAATAAATAAACCTAAAGAACAAAAAACCCCAATAGCCAAATCAATAGTAAGCAAAAAAGAGCAATGCTAGGGGTATCACAATACTTCTAGTAGAATAATTTCAAATTATACTACAGAGTCATAGTAACAAAAATGGCACCCTGCTGATATAAAAACAGACATATAGACCAATGGAATAGAATAGAGGACCCAGAAATATACCCATGCAGCTAAGCCACCTGATCTTCAACAAAGGCACCAAAACCATACATTGGAGAAAAGATAGCCTTCAACAAATAGTGCTGGGAAAATTGGATAGCCATCGATATAAGAGTGAAACTGGATCCTTATCTCTCACCCTGTACAAAAATTGATTCAAAATGGACCAAAGACCTTAATATGAACTGAAACTTTGAAACTACTAGAGGAAAACACAGGGAAAACACTTCAAGATAGAGGAATAAGAGCCAGGTATGATGGCATATGTCTGTAATCCTCAGGAGGCTGAGGCAGGAGGACAGATATGAGTTTGAGGCCAGGCTTGTCTACATAGTGAGTTCCAGGACAGCCTAGCCTACACAGAAAGACCCTGCTTCAAAAAAAGCATAGGCAAACAAACAGGGTAGCACATGCCTGTAATCCCAGGGACTTGGAGATGGA
>VMDO01013161.1:42729-59515 GCA_007922755.1 Pedetes capensis | reverse complement strand
TTTTCTATTTTCTAAAGTGAATCCTCTGTAGTCCCCTTTGGAAGTGATAGCACTACCCTTCAGTGTATTTGACAAGGAAAACAACTTGTACTCTCATATTTTAATTTTGTCTTCCATGTTTTAATTTAATACAATTTCTCTACAATCCATA
This sequence comes from Pedetes capensis, assembly GCA_007922755.1. Taxonomy (NCBI): domain Eukaryota; kingdom Metazoa; phylum Chordata; class Mammalia; order Rodentia; family Pedetidae; genus Pedetes; species Pedetes capensis. The sequence goes on along the minus strand of VMDO01013161.1, from coordinate 59,364 downwards.
CAGCTTTTTTTCAAGGAATTTATACCTATATCCACAGAGAGATTCAGATATATATAGTAACAGAAAATAGAATAGACAAATAGTATTTCAGGAACAGTTAAAAAATAATTTTAAATAGCCCTGGAATTAAATACAAATGAGTTTTCTAAAGTGTTTGAAATAGTTCACTATATTAAAAGTGTCAACATATTCTTTAAATTTTTATGGAAATTTAATGTTATTTACAAATCTTTTAAGTAGGAAAACTTCTGCTCATGTCTTTTTATTTTATTATAAATTCCTTATTAAAAGGATTTGAATGATCTTAATGAATTATCTTGGAGTGTTATGTAACCATATCAATTAAATAACTTTTATTTGTTGAAGTCCTAATTTCCACTGTCAAAAGCACAGAAAGGAGGAATGATGGAAATAATATGACATGTTAAATACTATACAAGACATTTATGTAAACAATCTACAATGATTTATTGACTGATTATAGCTATTTAATTTTTGAGATGTCTCCACACTTTTACACTTAATTAAAAAATAAAAGTTCTCATTCTTGTTAATTGATCTCTGTTGCCATGTCCCACAGTAATGTTATGAGACACCTGTATAAGGATTAGGATTGAAACTCCTGACGTCTAATAATGATGACTCCCACTTGTCTGTCAGCTTATCATAATGTGTGGTCTTACATGTTGCTGTGATTCTGAAAGCTATGTCACCATATTTCAGATACTAGCAGGCTGCCCATGGTGGACAAGTTTCAGCTGTGCTTCCAGACTAAGGTAGACTAGGGAGAAGCACCTGGCAGCCTACTCCCCAAACAATTAGCCATTGAAAAGCCTCTGAATAGTAGAGAACCACTGTCAAATATAGTCCTGGAAAGTGAGCCCTCCAGGAAGGCATTCAAGAAACAACTGGGCAAGAATTGCCTCCTCAAAATAGAGTCAACCTTAATGATGGGAATTGACTAATGTCCCAGGGACCTCATTTTGCTGATATGGCATGACTCAAAATGAGAAAAAACATATTGCTGCAACAATGGGCTCAAGCATTAAAAGATTGTGTGTATGGCACAATGTTGAGTAGTGTTTTCTCCATCTGTACTTAGGGTCACTATTAGTCAGATCCAACTCGATGCCACTTAACAACAATAGTGATAAACTACTATAAGCCCACTTACTTGGCAGAGACTTTACCCAAGTAGACCTAACTTATTATAAATAATAAATTAATTCAATTATTTTACTAAAATAACAGGATTTTTTTCTAAAAATATCCCCTTTCAAACACAGTTGTGAGATAGTTTGGGCTGATATAAATTATTCACTATGCATACATTTGTTCATTTTTGTCAACCACAGAGTCCTATGATGGCTACTCAGTACATGTCACATATAATGTTACAGTTGTTTGAGAAACTGATGTCAAAAAAAGTGACTTTCTCTTCACAATTTATGCCAATGAGGCTTTGATAATTAGACCAATCATGTAATTACAAGTTTTTATTTCTATTCCCACTGAGATGTGCCAATTAAAAGAATTTGACTTTAATTCCAAACAACATATTAGAACTAATTACCTGATACTGCCTGCTTTGAATTTTGTTTAACCCTTGGTGTCTGTGTATATATGTGTGTACATTTAATACATAATATGTAATGTTTTGTGAATTGTAAAGCATATCTATAACGATAGGTACAGAATATGGTTTTAAAAGTGAAATTAATTGTACCTTTTCCAGAACAAGCTTTTATAAATACATGGGTAGCTTGAACTGTATAAATAAAACTATAGTTCATTGCTCTTGAAGGCTTGGAAATACTTTAACTGGATTCATCACTCTTCTTGTGTTAGAAAAAATATAAAAGTCTACTTCAGTTCATAATTAACAATATGGAATGAGGTGAATTAGGTTATTTGAAATACCAACATGGTGATTCATGTACATGTTGATTATATTCATTTTTAGAACATTGCAAATTAATTTTGTCACTGTGTTTCATAGTACAAAATGTATTGACAAATCGCAATCTCCATGGAATGTCAGAAAATGAAATTATCATATTGGTAAGACATTAGAAAAAGAAGAACTAGAGTTTCTATTTTTCAATGAGTTCAAGATATGGGCTTCTTCCTTTTGGCTGAGAAATCAGCAGATGATAATGTTGAAGAAGTGAAAATGGTTAGTGTTAGGAGAGGCTGTTTCAAGCAAAGACATTACTGTCTCTCTTGCAGGATCAAAGTGTAGAAATAATTTATCTATGAAGCAGAAAGCAATAATAATCCTAGTTGAATGAAATAATGTTTCTAAAATGTGTGACCTGTTGAAAAACTGTAGAAATCAGAACCTATGTTCAAAAGGAACTTTAAAAGAAATGGAAGAGAAGAATACTATATCCCTACTTCTTCCAAGCCTGCAGCCATAACCCTGTGGCATTGGATCCCGTCAGATCTCGGAAGCTAAGCAGGGTCGGGCCTGGTTAGTACCTGGATGGGAGACCGCCTGGGAACACCAGAAGCTGTAGGCTTGGGAGAAGGACCTGGCAACCCCCTCCCAAAAATCAATCTGCCATTGAAAACCCTATGACACAGCAGAGAAGCACTGACAATAGTGTTTCCCCTGTTGTACAGAGGGTCCCTATGAGTTGGATACCGACTTGACGGCACCTAACAACAACAACAATTTCTTCCAAATGGGGACTTTTAAGTTGAATGCATGTTTCTCTCAAATGTGCTTAAAATTTAGAGTGAAATTATATTTTCCTCCTTTAAGACTCCTGCCTATTTTATTCTTGACAATCTTAAATCCCTTTTGTTTGTTTGTTTTTTTTTTGCAGTACTGGGGTTGAACCCAGGGCCTCGCACTTGCATGCTTTGCAAGTGCTGGACTACTGAGTTGCACCCCCAGCCCATTGTTTTTACTTTTTTTTGAAACAGGGTCTAGCTAAGTTAGGCAGACTGCCCCTGGTCTCAAACTTGCGATCCTCCTGCCTCTGCCTCCCAAACAGCTAGGATTACAAGCATGCACCACTGTGCCCGGCTCAAATTCCATATTTCATTAGATAATAGTTTGGCATCTTGTAAGATGTTTGAATACAAATTATAATTTTTAATATAGTGTGAAACAACAGGAGAGATTAGAGTAAAAATTGAATAAATTTAAACACTGAATACTATTTTGACAAGAAGTGTACCAAAGTAAACTAGATTCATAAAAAGAAAATGAAATCCACCTCTTATCACTGCAGATTCCCTCACTAATTAAAAATTTTTGAAGAAACCGAAGGCCCTTCTATGCTCTGTAATATAATATATGTGATAAAGGCATCAAGATCAGATTTGTGAAGTTTATTTTTTCTGTTCTTTTTCTTCTTCCTCCTCCTCTTTTTTTTTTTACTTATTATTAGAGGTTAAGTTATAAATATCCAATGCCATCTTTTATCTAAAACTTATAAAAGAAATTCAGAGAGGCATAACATAACTGATTAAGGTAATATAGATTTTGACTTATAAAAGAAGTTTAAAAAATTGAAGTCTCTGTAACTGCAAAAGGATCACTGAAAAGATAATATAATAAAAGCTTACAAATATTCAAAAGGTGTCAGAACAGGGAGAACAAGGAATTATTGAACTTTTCGCTGAGAGGATCATTAAGGAATGTAATGAACAAATGAGATTAAGTAATATGAGAAAATTTGGACAAAATATCATCATGAAATAATTCTTTTAAGTGGATAATATGATGTTCATGCCAGAGAAAATCATTTGTTTACTACTTATAAGGTGATATTATGCTTACCCATTCCTTGCTCCATTTATATCAACACATATGCATAATAAAGTCTACCAGCTATACCACTTTGGTGTTCAATCTCATCAGATCTCAGAAGCTAAGCAGGGTTGTGCCTGGCTAGTCCTAGGATGGGAGACCACCTAGGAATACTGGGTGCTGTAGGCTTGGGAGAAGGACCCAGCAGCGCACTTCTGAAACAATCCACTATTGAAAACCCCATGAATAGCAGAAGAGCACTGACAATAGTTCCTGGACTGGCACAGTCCAGGAGTGTTTCATTTGTTGTACATAGCTTCACTGTGAGTTGGACCAGACTAGAAGGCACCCAACAACAACAACATACATGATGAAAACATATATGTAATAAAAAGAGGTTCATTTATAACAGCAATAGAGTTACATAGAATTTTTCACTTAAAATTTTCATATTGCATTCATACTACTTTCACAGATGTCTACATAGACAACCTAAAATATAAGTATACTTTTGCATCAAATAAATATATATCTAGACTATAATGTTGGATAAAGAATAGTACTAAGAACCAGAATCAGTGGTACATGCCTATAGTCCCAGCAGGTTGGGAGGCTGAGGCAGGAGTATTGTGAGTTTGAGGTTAGAGATAGTCTGAGCAATTTAACAAGACCCTGTCTCAAAATTAAAAAAATAGAACTAAAAATTTAAAAGAGCCTGTGAATGTATTTCAGTGGTAGAGCACTTGTGTATTATACACTCAGGCCCTGAGTTCAACCCTCCAGTAGTGTTGAGAAATACACTCCAAATATTTTAAAATTTCTTGGATTTTTAAAGGAAAGACACATTTTTTTATTCTTTACTGCTAAAGATTCTTTATTGCTAAAGAATCAGCCTCTTGTCAAATGACCATCAACAGATTGTACAAACATTTTCCATAACCAGAAAACTTTAAGTCTTCAGAATGTCCATGTCATCTACAGACTTCTCTCTTTCATAGCCCTTCCTTTTATGAAGCTTGGTTTCATTATTCTTTACTTTAAAACCACAGTTTCTAATTTCATTAATTCTACTCTTAAAGCTGTACAAAAATCCATTTGAAGGAAACACAAAAGAGTCAGTTAAAATATTGCTATGCTCTTTAACTATTTTTCATGTCACCTTACTCTGATACATAATTTTACCTCATAATAATCACCTGAATATGGTCCTCTATTTATTGAGCTTTCTCCTAAATTTTATACCTGGAGTTAACAATATTCCAGTAAGTACATATATAAACAGGAGGAACGATAAGCATCATTAATAGGTCATATAAATTATCTCTATATACATTGCTGAAGGAATATTGCAAAATAAGGGTTGAGATATCCACTTCAGAAGAGATCATTTGTACAAATAACAAAGGGATAAAATAAGAGTGTGAGAAAATCTCTATTATTATATGTTACATGATATGAAGACTTTGCATATTTTGTACTTTATAAAATCTCTATAAATGATAGAGAAAAGATGCTCACTTCTCAAATGAAGAATGGAAAATTGCAGTTAGAGGTCATTTCTGTTCATTATTTCAGGAAGATTTACAACTAATAAGGATTAGAGAGAGGCTGGAGAAACTTTATGTGAACTAATTAGCTTTTCCTACATCTAAAATGATGTAGGAGTAACTAGTATCCATTGGTTGGAAGTGTATACCTGAAACATTCAAAAGAATTGACTGAGCAGAAAAGGGATGAAAATTATGAATAATATCTCATTGTGTAATATTTTCTTGAATTTCAACAACCGTGTTGGAAAGAAACATTTTATTGGTTCATATCTCTTAGTGCTCTGAAATTTTCATTTATTTCTCTGCCAATTAATTGAAAAGCTAGAAAAACATCTGCAAATTCCCTTGACAGACTAATAATTCATGTCAATGCCCCATGTTGAGATAACTGATGACTAAATATATAAATTTTTGAGTTGATATGATATTTGTTCAATTTGATTTGTCTGTGTAAATTGAGGATATTTTACTTATTTATGTGGAAATTTATTTTGACAAAACAGTTTATTTCTTTTCTCATTTGGCATTTCTGGATTTTATCTCTGATATTAACAAAACACTATCATCTTGATATATATTCAAATGAAATTTGGTAAACATGGTTTTAAATCCTCATTCAAATTTCTTCAGAAAAAAATGAGTAAGCAAGTAATGGATAAAGATTTTAAAAATTAGAAATGTTTTTCCAGAAAGAATACCTTAATCAAGAAGTTTTGAAAGGCCAGGTGTAGTGTCTCAAGCCTGTAATCCCAGCGACTTGGGAGGCAAAGACAAAAGGATCATGAATTCCAGACTCCAGAAGACCTGCATAATTTAGTGAGAGCCTGTCTCAAGATAAAAAATAAAAAGTGGTCTGTGGGTACAGCTCAGTATTATAATACTTGCAAAGTATGTGAGAGGCCCTGGATTTAACCCCCAAGCATTGCGAGAGAGAGAGAGAGAGAGAGAGAGAGAGAGAGAGAGAGAGAGAGAGAGAGAGGAAGGAAGGAAGGAAGGAAGGAAGGAAGGAAGGAAGGAAGGAAGGAAGGAAAGAAGGAAGGAGCCGGGAAGTGAGTGAGCAGGGAGGGAGGGAGGCAAGGAAGGAAAATAAATTTTGTATATAGTTGCCTAAATTATTAAACATGTAGTTGTCTTAATATCCATTATATATGAAGATTGTATAACTAATATAAAAGCTAGTATGAGATAATTTGGAGAATGAATAAAGATAGTCATACAGTGTTATTCATCCATTAAAATATTTTTGCTTAAATATTAAAACAAGTAATTTTGTATAATTCGATATCTTTCTTTTTTCAGTACTTGAGCATTGAACCCAGAGTGCTTTGCAACTGCTCTACCATTGGGCTGCATTCCCTATCTATGTTTTATTTTTTATTATTAGACAGCACTTCACTGAGTTATGCAGGATGCCTCTGGGCCTCGAACTTACTATCCTCCTGCCTGTGCCTCCCAAGAAGCTGGGACCACATGCATACACCACCACACCGTGCCTGTAATCAGACATTTTAAAATATATTAGTATAATATAGTAAAAGTAGAGATCCATACTTTATGAAATGTTTGTACATTAATACATTTGTATTCATAGGAACATATAGATCCATAGTGATTAATAGATTGTCATCTATATGCTTAGAAAACTACAAATTTATGTTGTTATTTTAATAGCCATAAAATATCCATTTTTTTCTAGGGAACATTCAATAATTGTTACAGCATAATGTAGAACAAAATGTTGAGACCAGATATCTCAAATACTTGTTCTAAATCTGCCATAATTAATAATTTAGGATGAGTTATTACCTGCAGCTTACTCTTTTCACAGATACAGTGGAAAAAATTCCTTAAACCATTTCTAACTTCTTTTACTTTCCATATATCTTTGAAATCTAAATTTATTTCACCAATTCATGTGTTGACTTCTATTCATATGAAAAAGATAGTTTAGAAGAACATTATTGCAGTACCATTGATACTGAATATTTTGAGTATAAACCCTGCCATTTAAAAATGTATTGTGTGATCTGCTTCAATGCACTATCATTTGACAGGACAGTCTTGTATTTTTTGGTTGAACATGGTGAATTTTAAGTGATTTAATTGATTATAATTCCTTAAAATTTAATGCTCTGTATCCACGATGATTCTAATTTTTTTGTCTTTATTTTCTTATTTGCAATGGAATTTGTGATACTCGATCTTTAGCTTGGCTGAGAAAATTATATTTATCTCAGAAAATTATATTTATCTGTTATTCTACTAATACTTTCTCAATTGCAAAAATGTCACTATCTTGTCATCCTAAATGAAATGAGATATATTGGCTTTCGATGAAATGTCTACTCAAGTAAATGACTTAGGAGAATGCATGAAAATGTGTTATGGTATATGAAATACAATCATGAATTGCTCTATGTCTAATCAGCTCCATAGACCTTGGAAAAATGCAAACTGACTCTGGTTGATTCTTGCTCACATCCATAAAGACTCCTTCCTGTCCCTGTGCTATTTTGATGTTATTCATCATTACTCTTATTTTTTGTTGTTTTTTTAGGTGCCCTTGTGTTGGACCTGACTTGTAGCAACCCTGATTACAGCAGAATGAGACACTACCCAACACTGTGCCATGCACATGATCTTTTTGTTTGGCACCATTGTTTCAGCCACCATATTTCTTCTCATTTTCAGTCATGCCACATCAGCAAAAGGAGGTCCTAGAGGCTTTACTCCCATCATTAAAGTCAACTCTATTCTCCCTCAATCAGCTTTTGAAAGCCTTCCAGCCTGGGGCTCATTTTCTGGCACTATATTTAACAATGATTCTCTACTATTCAGAGTTTTCGATGGATAATTGTCTCGGGAGTGGGCTGTTGGGTCTTTCTCCCTACTATGTCTTAGTCTGGAATCTGAGCTGATACCTGTCCACCATGGGTGGCTCTGCTGGAATCAGAAATTCCAGTGGCATAGCTTTTAGCATCACAGCAATACACAAGTCCCTCCAGCAAAACAAGCTGACAGACACACACGTGGGGGCTTATTTTTTAGGTGGACTAATTTCTAAGTAACACTACAATTGCCTTTGAAATAAACACACAGTTTTGATCTAATGTACTTTTTTCTTTCCCCTTGTTTTTATCTACTTCTGCAACATAACCTTTGAACAGTATCTTTAAATAATATTAAGGAAATGGGCACTGTTTCATCTATCTGTGACACTGAGTGTCATGCTAATTAGAACCTTGTATGCTGTTCACATAGTGCTCAGGGTATAATAATTGGCACATGTCCTTACTCTCCATATTTTGTTTTCCCTGATAATAACATTGGAATCCAACAGAGCTTCTATTTTTTTTTTGTTGTTGTTAACAGGTGCACCTATTAAAGCTTTGCTTACTTCTACTAGTCTAATAAACATCATTATAGGAATTGATTTTGAAATTTCTGTTACAAAGTTTCAAATAGATGTGTTGATTATGGAAAGAAAGTTTAAAATTTTTTTTTCCTTTTTTATGAGCACGTATTAATTGTATAAAATAATGAGTTTCATTATGACATTTTCATATATGTATTTTTTTCAGCACTAGGGATTGAATTCATAGTCTCTCTCATGCTAGGAAATGCTCTACAACTGAACCACACACACATCCCCTTTTTAGTATTTTATTTTGAGACAGGATCTCATTAAGTTGCACAGACTGCCTCTGGTGCTCCTGCTTCAGCCTCCCAAATCACTGAGATTACAGGCATGCCCTTCATGCCTAGCTATATCATGTACTTTGATCACATTCACTTTTTACCAACCTTCCTTCTCCCTCCTCCCTGTTCCCACTATTACCTTCCTTTTCAGAAAATGTGAGTGTGCTTTATTTCACTCAACATGATTACCTCCAGTTCATCCATTTTATTTTTATGTTTTTGCCAATGACATGAGTTGATTTTTCTTTATGACTGAATAAAACTCCGTTGAGATTATATACCACATTTTCTTTATCCCTTCATTTTTTTTTGATGAGTACCTAAGCTGATTCTATAACTGAACTATCACGAATAGTCATTTTCAAAGTGAAATAACTGGAAAGTATTTATAAAATCAATCCTAATAAATTATTGTTTTGACCATTCAAATATTTCCCTTACAATTCCATTGGACTTCTAACTCATTAACATTACAATCATAGTATTTATTTTAGGGGTACTGAATATGTTTATGTAAAAAAACACAACAGAATTATCTTCACCAGCTGACACTCATTTCACACAACATTAACATGAGCATATTTATTGACAATGAAAATAAGCAAAATGTTAAGAATGTCTTTGTCTTGAAATAATAATGTATCAGAAAAATACAACTAGCTATTATAGTCAATATATTTTGATAACATGAACAAGTACTTTTCTATATCAAATCTAGATGCATGGGCTTTTAAATTTAAGTTTTTTGTTCCTATTGTACTTAATCTAGTCCTTTATTTTACCCAGATAATCTTTGTATAATTGAATAGAACACATATCCCTGAAATAAAGAGTGAGGAACTTTGCATATATTTAAAATGGTTTTTGTTTAAACATAATTAACTTGGAGAGATTAGCCATTGTGAATTCACAGTACTTTATATAATGAAAATGAAAGTGGTGGTTTCCTACTACTTTGGAAGAAATAAGGTTGTAACCATATATACCATGTTATTCTGCACATAAGGAGGAAATAATATTTTTAAATTCTATCAATTAAATCTTCCCAAAGCTAATTAAATGGTACTTCTACCTGGATCTGAAGAATAGCATACACAAATATATTGACAGATTCTAAAATCTATACATTTCCATTTACTAACAAAACATAAGGCCATTATTAGTTTTATTTGATAGGCTTTGTATGAAAACTAGTCTTAAAGAAAAACAAAACCAAATTTAAGCATTTTAATGTGGATTTTAAATGAAGAAAATATTTGCCAGTGTGTTTGCCTTCTATTGCTGCAGAAAAATGACCAGAAACTGAAAAATTTAAAACAATACGCTTTTGTTAGCTTAGCATTTCAGTATATAGGAGAAGCTTAATTGGGTCCTCTACAAAGCATCCTACCAGGCTGTATTCAAAATGTTCATCAGAGTTGCATTTTCACCTGGAGACTTCACTGGGGAAAAAAATCACTTCCATGGTGTAATTGAAGGTGCTGGATTCTTGCCAGCTGCTCCTCTTGCCATGTAGCCCTTTTATAGGCATTCAACACATGGTAATTTACTTATTTACAGCCAACACAAGAGAGGAAGCAAAATTGCTAGCAAGACAAAATTTTATAAAATGTAACATAATATTAGAAAAACATCCTAGCTTTCAATGCTTAAATTGCATAGTCTACACTTCATAGATGAGAAGATTACACCAGGCCTGAATATCAGTAAGTAGGAATCAGAATCACTGAAGTTAGCAAAATCATATCTATTTTTGGATTAAAGACAATTAGATAAGTTATAATTAGGAAAAAGTTCTCATGAAATTAAAGGATCATATGATATAATTCCATTCTGTCTATATCTTCTCTTAGAAAATCATGCCATTGTTGTTGTTGTTGTTGTTGTTGTTGTTGTTAGGTTCCCTCAAATGGGTATCCAACTCATAGCGACCCTACATACAACAGGTGAACACTATTGTCAGTTCTTCTCTGCTATTCATAGGGTTTTCAATGGTGGATTACTTTTGGGGGCTTTTTTTCTCTCCATTGTTAAAATTTTTCACCAATGATGAGTATACATCTACACTAACCCACTTGTCCCCATACCTCCAATCAACAATCCTTCTTTAAAGTTGGATCTACCCACCTGATCAGTAGTTGATTGCAGATGCAAGATTAGATCTACATTAAACCACCTCAAGAACTTCCCTGTTAAGTCTAACTCTAACTGATGGTCTAAGAATTATGAGCTAAAAAATGTTGATTAAGTCTATTATATTTTGTAATTGTTTTTAAACAGAAAAATAGCCAATAAATACACCTATAATTATAATCAACAGTTATAGACACATATATACATGTGTGTGTGTATGTAAAATCCAAGATCTATAGATATTACTGGATATCCATTGTATTTTAGAAAGAAGCTAAAGTGGATATCTCCTCTGCAATTTGCCTTGTCTTACTAAATTATAAAGATATATTTTTTTATTTTTTTACCAGTACAATAACTGTTAGGACTATGCCCAATAATGCCATTATTGAACAGTGAAATGCTTTAAAATAGCTTTTCATAAATTAAGATATTTCATCTTTTTCTTAGGCAAAAGAGTTGCTGTTGCCTGATTACAGTAAGCAAGTTTGTAATCAATGAGTTCTAACAAAAATTACATTACTTCAGCCATTTTTAGTAACCGCATATTGCAGCTGCATTTAGAGTGTGTAAAAAACAAAAATTTAATTAGCTATATTGTAGAAGAGGACACAGATGGAGATGATAAAACATATGTGTCCATCAAGGAAAGAAAAGTTGCTGTGTTTTTGTTTGTATGAGAAAAGGAACTAAAACATATCTCTGTTCTCTGCCAGAAAGGACTTACTCCTTTATTCTCTTAAATTGATTAAACAAATAGCAAACAGATTTTGGCAGGTATTTTTGAAGTATATTCTCCAACTGGAAATGAGGATCTAGAAAGTTTTGCATTCCATAAAAGCACTGATCTATGACAGCCATACGACTATACAACATAAATATATAAATCAATATTAATATAAATCAATATTAATTTAAACTACTTGCCTCTATTATTGTTGTTGTTGTTGTTGTTGTTGTTGTCGTTGTTGTTAGGTGCCCTCGAGTCGGTAATTTGAATCATAGTGACCCTGCGTACAACAGGCGAAACACTATTGTCAGAGCTTCTCTGCTGTTCATAGGGTTTTCAATGGTGGATTGATTTTTGGGAGTGGGTTGCTGGGTCCGTCTCCCATGCCTGTATCAGTCATCATTAAAATATCTGGTTGAAAGATAAAAAAAATTAACCTAGGTATCCTGGCACACATTTGAATTCCCAGTGATACTGGAGACCCAGGCAGAATAATCTCAAATTCTAGGACAGAAGCAGTCTGGGTCACTTAGCAAGACCTGGTCTCACAATAATAAAATATTTTAAAATGGAGTTTGAGGGTGCAGCTCAGTGGTAGTGCTTGCAAAGTATGTGTCAAGCCGTGGGTTCAGCTCCCCATTACCAGAAATGAAAAAAAAAAAAAAAAGAAAGAAAGAAAGAAGGAAGCAAAGAAAGAGAAAAGAAAAGGAGTAGACAAAAACAAACAACAACAAAGGTAAAAAAAAAATGCTAGTCAGTGTGACACACATCTATAATCCCACCAGCTCTGGAAACAGAGGCATGAGGATTGCAAGTTCGAGGCCAAACACAGCCTGTGAAATTTAGCAAGACTTTGTTTTAAACTGAAAAGTTTTTAAAAAGAGGACTGGAGTTGTGAGTTCATGATAGTGTATTTGCCTATCATATGTGAAACCTTGGATTCAACCTCTAGAAGTGCAGTGCAAAAAAAAGGAAAGGAAAAAGAAAAAAATGAGTTATCAATTAAATGTGGAACATATGAACCTAATGACTGGATGAATATAAAGAAAACCCATAATACTTTTTGTTCCAATAACACCTGCCGTCACATTTATTGAAAGATTAATAGTACACTGTAAGATAAAAGAGCTTAAAATATTCCTTACTTCCCAATAATAAGCAAATACCAAACATCATGTTTCCTAAGTACCCCTGGAATCTATTTTCCTTTCTGGTTATCAGACACAAACTTAGGTCTGTTCTTCTTTGCTTTTTGCCTGGATTACTGTACCTACTTCTCTCCTTTCTTCTTCTCTTGCTTATTCCTAATCTTTAGAAATCACAGTTCAGCAATATAAATTTGCTAGTAGTTAATGGATTTCATTGTCTCATAGTTTCATGTATATTTATGTGCTAAAATATCTTTTATAATTTCACATTGTATGAGTATCTAACATCTTCAAACTTCAGCCTAGCTATTTTTTCCAGTATATTAAATGGTTCCAATGAGAAAATTTTTCTCTCTTATGCATTTGTCTTCACATTTCAATGTTTATACCTTGCATAAAGTTTTATTGTGGTGTCTAGTACTATATATCTAAACTATTTTTTAAACTTTATATCTTGGACAGTTATCTATGGTTTCATCTAATACATTTTGTAGAATTTATTTTTGTATTTATCAGTGCTCAGATTGTATGTTCCTGGATTAAGAAAACCTTTATCTTATTTAACATATTTCTTAATTTCTAGCATTTAGGACATCATCTGGCATTAACAAAGCGTTTGATAAATGTTCTTTGAATAGCTTTTGTGGAAAAAATGACTATTCAATGTGAATACTTTGAACTTTGTGGAAACACAATATTTTCATGGTAGAAACAGCATAACATGAATTAGTAGCAGAGATTTATCTAAATGTACAAAATCACATTAAGCAAAACCTTTTAGTCATTGTGCAAATATCTAGAACTATATGGTTTATCTCCTTGATTTCTCCTTAGTATGTAATTCTAATGAATAAAAACATGTTTTTCAAGGTATAAAATAAAGTTCAGTTTATCTGTCACCCATTTTAAAGCTTAGTACTTTAAATATTCTTACTAATTTAAAATTATTGTGATGTCCTTTCTAGATTGTTATTTAAGGAACAATAAATTGAATTGACAAAGGATTCTAGGAAGATGGCAAATACAAAGCACAAGCATCTATATTCTCATCTAGAGAAAAACTGTACTGGCAGAATATGTCTGATTTAACTATTTTGGAACTCTAGAACCTATGGAAGGCTTGCAAATTCCCAGGGAATGCTTAGACAACAATTGAAATAAATTTGGGTTAATTTCAGTTAATTTTGGCTATGTTCTTAGCACAGTAGCAGCTATCCAGTCACCACAAAGTCCCACGGTTGGTAGCTGTGTGTCTGTTTCTGCAGCAGTTTGCATGCAACTTGCAGGAGCTAGTGTGAGTAGAATACATACCAGTTGCACAAATATGGGGAATCTGTGCTCTGCTCACTGGTGCTTCAAATCACAGAGGTACACATAAAGAGGGGTGGCTATTATTTAAAGCCCTTCCTCTTCTGGCTGAAGTGATGTCCATTGCATTTTAAAAGTCAGTACTCTCTCCTCCTGGCTTATCGTTTCCCCTCTAGGGAACAAGGCACTAAGATCTGGAATACTCAAATGCAACTACATATAACTGAAAAAAAAATTTTTTTTCACTGCACATTCCTAAAGAAAAGTGAAAGTTGTAAGTTCCAAAAAGAACAGAAAAGGACCTCAAGGTAATAATTCAGGTTAACCCTAAGCCTAAAGAGAGTTGACAACAAACAGAATAATCAAAATAAAAAGAGAGGAGGGGGCAAGAAGGCACACAACATAAAATAGCACATCTTTGGGAAAGGGAAGAATCTAATTCTAGAGGTAATCACATTAGATCAAAAGCCTAACTTTCTTTTTTCTGTTAAGTATTTTGGTTGTACATATTAATTACATGCAGAGTGATTGTTAATTTCATATATACAATAACCAAGATTGTTGATGCTTCCAACTTCTTAACCATTTTAGAAAAATATTTTTGATGGATATGTAGAGATGATTGCACATATTTAGGAGGTATAATATGACATTTTAATCACATACAGACTACTGAGATTTACTATGGGATTTTCATTGGTTTGCATCCCATATTTTTCACTTGTTCTCTCCCTTTAACCCCCATATGTTGCTCATATCCTCTCCATCCTGAATTTCCCATCCTTCTCCCTCTTCCACTAGTTCCCCCACTTCACGGTTGGTTTCCTTATTTTTTCTAATCTTATACATATTCAATTGCATATATATATTTTTTTTTTCTTTAAGGTAAATCTGGTTCCCACATATAACTGAGAATGGGTGGTATTTTGTACAAAAGTCCAATCTTCAACAGCAACAACAAAGTCACAAAGAATACAGAAAAACAGGAATTTATGGTCCATTCAGAGGAAAAATAAACAGAAATTATTCCTGAAAAAAAAGACCTAGTAAAAAATCCACTGAACAAAGATCTTAAAACAACCTTCTTATACATACTCAAAGAACTAAATGAGACAGAAAGACAACATTGTAAGAAAAAATGTAAGTAGCAGAAAAGAGAGAAAAACTAAAAAAAAAAAAAAAAAAAAAAAAAAAAAAAAAAAAAAAAAAAAAAAAGACAATAAAATTTAGGGGGTGAAAATTACAATAATTGAAATCATAACATCATTGGAGAGATACACAAAGGAAATTTGATCAGGCAGAAGGAAGAATTAGTGAAGTTGAATATATAAAAATAGAAATAATTGAATCTGAAGAACAAAAGGAAAAAAGATTAATCAAAAGTGAAAAGAACCTAAGGGCATATAAGACACCATCAAGTGCACCTACTTGTGCTTGTTAGAGTCCCAGTAAAAGAATAGAGGAACAGGACAGGGGACATTCTTGAAAAAAAAATTGTTGAAAACTTCTCAAATTGGATGAAAGGGATGAATATAAATATCTAAGCAGTTCAATGAACTCTAGGCAATATGATCTCAAAGAGACCCAAGTGAAGACACATTGCTTGCTTTCTGGCCCCAGATATTCTAATGCATTCTTCTTTAGACACCCTAGTACCAAAAATAAATAAACAGACTCTGAATGTCTCTTTTTATGTTTCTTCTTTCATCATCACCATTGATATGAGACCTACACCATTACAACTAAATGACAGTGCGATTATTTCACATTTGCCTATAAATATGTAAGTATTTATTTTTTAACCTTTCCATACTATCATTTCCTTAAAGCATGAATAATTTCTTTTAGATTTTTTTATACTTCACAACTGCTCAAAACAAACTCATTGTCTGTATAAAAGCATCTTTGCCTCATTTTTGAAGGATTTTTTTTTTTTGGAGGGGAGATTGGTTAGCAATTTTCATTCTTCAGCATTATTCCATTGTGTTTGTTTCTCCACAGTGTTTGACAAGGAGGCAGATGAAATTCCTGTCACTGTTTCCTTTACATTATATGTTGTTGTTATTGTTAGGTGCCGTCGAGTCGGTATCCGACTCATAGCGACACTCTGTACAACAGGGGAAACACTATTGTCAGTGCTTCTCTGCTGTTCATAGGGTTTTCAATGGCAGATTGATTTTTGGGAGGGGGTTGCCAGGTCCTTCTCCCAAGCCTACAGCTTCTGGTGTTCCCAGGCGGTCTCCCATCCAGGTACTAACCAGGCCCGACCCTGCTTAGCTTCCGAGATCTGACGGGATCGGATGC
>VMDO01013161.1:14688-42629 GCA_007922755.1 Pedetes capensis | reverse complement strand
GAGCTGCAGGCATTACATTATATAGAGATTAAAATAAAGGATTAAAGATTAAAATAAAGTCCATTTTTCTGTGGTTTACTACTTTGGGGAGATGATCTTTTTTAATCTATAGCTGATTTTTGTTTTCTGATCTAAGTATGTAGCTTTTATTGAATACAGTTCATCTGTGTCTTGAAGTTTTGGAAGGTGGAATCATCAAGATATGGGATCTGTTCAAGAGATCCTGGAGATTCCTTTGTGTTTTATCGTGTGCTCATCAGTGCTTGAAGCCTACAATCAATCAATCAACCAATCTCTCTCCCTTCCCTCTCTCTCTGATCCCCTCCCTTCCTCCTTCTCTCCCTCCTTCCCCTCTCCACTCTCCTCCCTCCTCTCCCTTCTTCTTCTCTGCTTTAAAGACTGCTTTCCAGTTATTTGAGTCCTAGAGGATATCTTTAATTTCTGAACTTTAGGAGATCTTTCTCCTCTCTATTGCCCTTCTATTCTTCAGATAGTTTATTGTCTTCCATAAAGGCTTCTGGTGTTTTGGAGGGATCATCTGACTTCATATTTCTTTTCTCTCATCAGTTTTAATGACTGGTAAAGCAATACAGAAAATATATTTGTCATTCAGAAAATAGTTCACATCATTGGTTGACTATGATCTCACCAGTCTGTAAGCATGAAAATTATCAATTAAATTCAATTTACCTACTTTGCTATCATAATGTGAGAAAAGGATCTCATATGTTTGACATAGTAGGTCATTTACTAATAAATTTCTGAAGTGAGAGAAAAATATAAATTTTAATACTCCAGAAATAGTTATTTCCACTGGAGAAATCTTGATTTAGCTGTACAAATTGAATTCACTCAAAAGTAAAAATAGTGTCTCATATATGTGTGTGTGTGTGTGTGTGTGTGTGTGTGTGTGTGTATGTATATATGTGCATATGTACATGTATATGTATATGTGTATGTGTGTATATATATATGTCTCAAAAATAGAATATTAGAAAACAAACTTTAAGGATATTATATTTTCATTTTATTTATTTTTTATTTTTTATAAACACAAGCTCAAGAAAAATCTTCATGGCTACATAAATGTTTTTGATATTTGTTCTAATCAGATGTAAAAACAGATTGGTATAACTGAAAATATATGAGAAGAGGTGAAACATAAAACAAAAATTGCGACTAAGTATATCCTATAAAATAATGGAGGAACTACCTCATTTACTACATTTGTACAACTAAATAGTTTTAGAGGAATTTTTGTTGTTGTTGTTTGCTTGCTTGTTTATTGTTGCTTTTCTATTTCTTTTGGCTCGGGGTTGAACCTAAGTGCTTGTGAATACTTTGAAAGTGCTCTAGCACGGAACTGTACCTCCAACCCCCTTTTATATTTTGTATTTTGAAACAGGGTCTTGCTAAGTTACACAGCTCCCTCTGGCCTCAAACTAGCGATCCTTCCCCTGCCTCTCAAGTCTCTGAGATTCCAGTCATGCACTACTGTGACTGGAAATGTTTATATTTAACTATTTCTATTATCAGTCTCAACTGTTTCTAAGAAAAATTCTTTATGTCTTTCAAAAGGCTGTTTTCATTTAATATTCTTTACTATTGGTTGACACTACAAAGAATACAGCTTTCAGTATGGATTGAGCCTCAGGATCAGCAAAACAAAAATTCTTACAATTGGGTCAGTTTGCAGCTTCATGATAGAAGGAGGGCAAGCATAGGTTAAGTAGACCATAAGAATTAGGTGTCTCGTCTCCACAAATTCCACCATGCTGTATTGTAAAATCCTGTATTCTTTAAGTTTCCCAGTGTAAATTCAAAATAAATGTGAACGGTTAAATCACACTATCAGGACTCTACAAGTATCTAAAATGCCAATGAATTTTGTCATATAAGTTGAATTATGTATTAAACATTTTAACTGCGGGACTGAGCCTCAACATCAGCAAAACAGAAATTCTTACAATTAGGTCAATTTGCAGATTCATGATAAAAGGAGAGAAGATTGAGATTGTCCATGATTTTGCTTCACTCGGTTCTACAATCAACACTTACAGAAGCAGCAGTCGAAAGACACACTGTACTGGGAAAGGCTGTTGCAAAACATCTCTTTAAAGTGTTGTAAAGATGTCGTAGTGAAGACAAAGGTGCACCTGACTCATGCCATGGTATTTTCAGCTGCATCCTTTAGTTTTGAAAGCTGGACATTGAATAAGAGAGACAGGAGAAGAATTGATGCTTTTGAATTACAATGCTAGAGACAAATACTGAATATGCCATGGACTGACCAAAGACCAACAGATCTGCCACAGAGGAAATGCAGAGTGCTCCTTAGAAGATAGGATGGCTAGACTGCATGTAATGCGTTTTGGACATGTTGTCAGAGGGACTCATCTCTGGAATAGGACATCATATTTCAGACAGTGGCAAGTCAATGAAAAAAAGTAAGACCCTCAACTAGATATATTAAAACAGTGGCTATAACAATGGACTTAAACATAAAAAGGATCATATGTCTGACACAGAATTGAGGAATGTTTCATTCTGATGTATATAAAGTTGCTATGTGTAGGACTCAACAGCACTTAACAACAACAACAATTTTGGAATATTTCAAAATGTTTTTAAGTACTTCAAGTACTTGTTATAAAGCAAAGTGACCTTTGTTCGATAAATTTAAACTAGTTTATAAGCTATTTATACATAGTTAAGAAGACCATCTCCACAAATTCCACCATGGTCTATTCTAAAATCCTTTATTCTTTGAATTTTCCAGTGCAAATTCAAAATAAGTGTGAATAGTTAAAACATACTACCAGGACTCTACAAGTATCTAAGATACCAATGATCTTTGTCATATAAATTGAATTATGTATTGAACATTTTAAGTGCAGGAAGAAAAATCAAAGCTTATGATGGACATAAGATAATTCTTAGAATAGTCAACATACAAAGTCTTTTGTGTCATTTCTTTGTGACTGAATCTTCTTAAATTTGAATAATTTAAGTATCTTTGAAAGTACTGTTTTTCTACTATATTTGACTTGTCATGCATGTCAAAATATGATTGATTAGTATGCTAACAATGAATCAATAAACTACCACCCCCAAATACCATACATCACTCATCTGTATTTTTAAAAATATCTTATTCGTAGTTGTAAGAATGCTGTGGCACAGACTATTGGATATGTCAGAGACCTCTGACCACTATGAATATGGTATTATTTAAAAACGCAAAAGAAAATGATTTATCTTTGTTGCTTTCATCTATTCACTCAGTATTCATAATTTTACTATGGAGATTTGAGCAAGGGAAATATATTCATTTAAGTTAATTTTTAGATTCAGTCTTTTAATATTAATGTTTTATAATTTAGTATTAAAATGAGCAACTTGTTGTGAAAATTGTTTCAGTAATTAAAATATTTTCCATGAAGAAATTTAAGGCAATATTTGCATTAATCTTTTTGTGCTTTACATTAAGTTACACTTTGAGTTAAATAAAGAATACAAAATATTGGCAAGAAAATTCCAAGGCCTTTACTGACTTATATCTTTAGAAACAGACAATGAAACAACAACAAATATATATGTTTAGGTATGAACATACAAATATATAATGGAATATATATATTTGAATATACATATATTCAAAAACTCAGAAATATCTATCTTGAAGTTCCTTTTGACAAAATGATGAAATAGAGATCTAGAAAGTTGAAATAACTTGCCAAAACCACCCAATCCCTCAGTTAGTAAACTCTCCTTCAAGTTGTTTTAAATTGGTTATTAAACTATCAAACTTTGTAGTCTTTCTGCCAGAAGATGTAGCTAGTCCCTAAGCTGAATATTACAATGTGCATTTATACACAAGGGAGTAAAATATTGATACTCTTTCTACTAACTTCAACTACACTGGTAAACCCGACACAATATTGTATTATTCATCAAACCACATAGTGGTGAACATGACATGTTAATTTGAAAACAGGTGAAATGGAAAACAGAAAGAGCCTGTTCTGTCCATTGTGTCAGTTATGCATTGATACAAAGCAAACTACTCCAAAATGTAATAGCTTAACCTAATAATTTATTAATTCTCACAAACCTGTGGTCCTCTTGAGTGGTTCCTCTGCTCCTTTCACTTGTCTTTCTCTGTTCTGGATCCAACTAAGAGATTTCTTGTGGATAAGTTCAACAAGGACAGTTAAGATGCCTGTGTTTTTCAAGAAAACTAGACTCAGGCTGAGGTTTCTCAGATGCAATGTATGTATTATAATAGAGTAAAAGGCCTTCTGAATCTGGCTCAGAAGTTGAACACCATCATTCCTGTCACATTTCGTTGGTCAAAGCAAGACCAAGGCCTGATTCAAAGGGCTATAGAAATAGAAATCACCTTTCAATGGGAAAAGCAGCAATGGCATACTGTACTTAGGCTTTCAAATAATGCCATATTTGCTTCATAGCATGATTGTAAATATTTTAATAAATATCCTCTCTCCTCCTCCTCCTTCTCTTCCTCCTCCTCCTCTTTCTTCTCCTCCTCCTTCTTCTTTTCCTCTCTTTTCCTCTCTCTCTCCTCTCTCTTTCTCCCTCTCTCCCTTTCTCCCTCTGTCCTTCCTCCCTCCTTCTCTTCCTCTCTTGTGAGACACCTTTAAGATGCAAACTGGGCTCTTTGTTATTCTCTCTCCTTTTTCATTTTTTTGGAGCATGCCTCTACATCTCTTATTCTTGGGAATCTATAATGTTAGCTTATAAATCCATTCTACAAGGTAGATTAATGTCACTGACATATACTTTAAATGTCTAAAACTCTCTCTCTCCCAGTCCTGTCTCTCTTTTCCAGGATCACCTTGACTTCAATTAGTAACTCAGAGTAGTGGTTTTAAACTTAGGAAATGAATTTTTACCCCCCAAAAAACCTTACGTGAAATATAAATAAGTTAAATTATAAATGCAGTGATGAGTTTGTATAAATTAAGATAACACTTATTTATTATAATTTCAATCAATGAGGAAATTGAAGGTGTTTATGTAAAGTAAAAAAAAAAAAAACCTGAAAACAAAGATCACCTAGGATGGTTGCATGTGCTTATAGTCTCAGGACTCCAAAGATAAAGGTATCTCTATCAAGATTTAAAAAACTGGTATCTCCGGCCTGGCATCATGGTGCATGCCTGTAATCTATTCAGAAGGATGAGGTAGGGTTCCAGGTTCCAGGCCAGAGGCAGCCAGCATAATTTAGTGAGACGGTATCTCAACGATAAAAAATAAAAAACGAGAAGTGTGAAAGAGCCTGCCAGTGCAGCTCAATAGTGGAGCACTTGCCTAGTATGTGTGAGGTCCTGGATTCCATCCCAGTACAAAACAACAACAACAAAATAAAAACAAACAAACAACAACAACAAAAAAAAAACCCTGCTAGTATTTCTTATAGTAAATTTGAAAGATAAGCAGTATCCCAAAGGTACAATAATACAAAATATCTATAAGATAATTTTGGTTTTCAGTACTGGAGAGTTCTTTGCAAGTATTCTAATGATGGAATATAAGGAGGATGCACCCCATCCTCCTTATATTTTTTTATATATTTTATTTTTTATTTTTTTATCTTGAGACAAGACCTTGCTAAATTATGCAGGCTGTTCCTGGCCTCAAACTCACAATCCTCCCCAGTTGCTAAGATTATAGGTGGCAAGACACTATTTTTAAGATGTAACTTATATTCATTTATTGTTGATAATGATTATTTCTTGCCCTGTTATTATTATTGTTGTTCGGTGCCATTGAGTCTGGTCCAACTCCTAGTGACCCTATGTACAACAGAATGAAACAATCTCCAACACTCTGCCATACCTGCCACTATGTCAGTGCTTCTCTTCTATTCATGGGGTTTTAAATGGCAGATTTTTTTCAGGATTATTGTGGTAGTCGACTGTCAGGTCCTTCTCCCACTTTTGAGGTAAGAGGATTGCTTTATCAACTGAGTAAAGCCCAGCCCCATTCTTTGACCTATAATCCTGAGCTTTGGCTAAAAATAATTTCACTAATTTGCCTAGATTCACTAATCATCACAAGTAACTTAGAAAATGTTGTTTTCTGGGTTGTGCTCAGTAAGAAGTTATCCTGGGACAAACTTCTTTTATTGTGTAACTCTTTGAGTGTTAAAATGTGGACATATATGTATCTATATGCACACACAGAGGAGTACCCTTTCCTAATCTGCAGGAATGGCAACAGGTTCTCACCCACTCAGGATAAAATTTTCCAGATTTATCACAGTAAAAATTCAGTTAATAAATACATTTCCTTAATATCTACTACTTTTTGGAGCCAAATAAATCTTAATAGCCTGGTTTCAAAATATATATCAACTGATTACTTAATATATGTCCAACCTCAACTTTCACAGTTTCAAATTCACCACACTTTTTATATGACCTGTTTTATAGAACAGTCCAATTTCTTCTTCATCCTCCACTCTGATAAGGCTCACATTTAAATATTTTATATTCTGTGCTCATTCAAAAATATGTATTTCATATTAATGGTGGCATGCTTTGGTTGTTTATATATGCTACATATATATTTAATATGAAATTCAATAATTTGGATATTATATGAAAGATTAAATTTTAAGGTCAAAATTGCCTTGAAAATTCCTTCATTGCCCATCTCTGCTTCTAATCATATTGTATTCATATGTGTTGCAGATAAAGTTATCTGCTTCTATTGTGGTATCCTTTATGAAAGATGCAGAATTAAAAGATAGAATAATTCTCACTCCTATATAGATGGTGGTGGAGACAGGAGGTCAACAGAGCAATTAAGGGAGCAGCATTTTCCTGCTTCCAATATTGCACAGACATAGAGTTGGAGATGACTCAGTGAATCAACAATATGACATTATGTCTTCAGCTTACCATGCTTATATAGATTAATTTATTAATTTAAATAAATATATAGGTCAAGATCTCCATTCATCTCCTTTCTTTTTATATAAGCAATCATAGAATTATAATGTGCTTCCTATCTACTCTCTATATGGCATCAAGTATAATACAACCCATAAAATTCTCAGTAATTATTGAAGGACCTCTAAAGAAGGAACACAAGCTTGTATCTTGAAATTAAGTAATATAGAAATTGACATTCTGCTATAAACCTCATAAACTATTACATACTAGGTAGGATTTAAAAAATTATGGTGAACGCAGCTCCTGTGGAAAGGGAGGGGTTGTCAGTATGAGAAGCAGTGTGTCAAACCTTAGTGACAGTGTGTAACAAGTGTCAACTGTGGTTATGATCCTGAGACCAAGGTTCAAAAGTCTTAGTGGAAATAAACCAGATCTCTTCGTGCGAAGAAAGTTTGATGTTCATTGCATGTTTTGACCCTGATGGACCTGTGTGAACTGAGCATGTCCCAGGAACCAGGAACATTACAGTGAACTCTGGATATTATAAGGGCTTATTATAGCATTTAAGAAATCATGTGGGTAGAATATAGCCTGAGAAAAGGGTGGACAGTTTCAACCTCCACCATGTCGATGTTCCACATCACACTTCACTTCTGGTATAGTAATTTCTGTCAGATAAAAATATATGATGTGTCCTCATCTACCTTATTCACCAGATCTGGCACCTTGTAATTTCTGTCTTTTCCCCAACATCAAACTGGCCATAACAGGTAAACATCTTGAATCAATTCAAGACAAGGGGCAGCCACAACCGAGCAAACTATAATGATACCCGTGAAAGAGGACTTTCAGAACTGACTCAGAAACTGACAAGAAGACAGAATAAGTGTGTTCAAAGCCAGGGAGAGTATTTTTGGGAGGATTCATGGCAATGTGTCCACTACTGTAAAAAATTTTCTTAATTTCAACATTCTTCATATCTTTTGATCACAATGCATGTAAACATAGTATTTCTTAAATATTTACACCATATAAACAGAATTTTTGATTTGACAATTAATAATAAACTAAATTTTTAAAAGGTTTTGAGAAGAAAACTAATATAACCTCATGTACTAAAAGGAGTTAAATATTCACATTAGTTAAATACATGATCAATTAACTTTCAACAATGAGGCAAAGGCTTTTCAATGGAGAAAGCAGTCTTTTCAACAAATAAAGCTAAAACAGTTATACAAACATATGGAAAATAAATAAATAGATAAATTATTTCAATAACTTCTTATAATCTATGCAAAAAATACCTTGAAATCAGTCATAGAAATAAGTCTATAACACTTTTAGAAGATCCCAGCACTATGACACACACTTATGATGTCAGAGATTCAGGAGGAAGAGGCGGGAGGATTACGAATTTGAGGCCAAGGGCAACCTATGCAACTTAGCAAGACTCTGCCTTGAAATAAAAGTGAAAAATCGGCTGGGGGTGTAGCTTAGTGGTCGAGCACTTGCAAAACATGTGTGAGGCCCTGGGTTCAAACCCTCAGTGCCAAAAATAACAACAACAACATCAAAAGACTTCTAGAAGAAAATATCAAAGTCTGTATTTTGTGACCTTGAATTATTGTAGATTTCTTAGATATCCATAGATAAAACAGCAAAAGCATAGTCCATTATATTTTTCTTTTTTAAAAAGGGCTGAGGTTGTGGCAGAGTGGTAGAACGCTTCCATACCAAGCACAAAACCCGAGGTTTCATCCCCAGCATCACTCCCCACCAAAAGAAGGTAGGGAAGATATGTTGGCCTTGGTCTACGTTAAGAACTTTTGCTCCTTGAAAAATATTTAAGAAACTGAAAGAACAAGCAATTGAGAGTGAATATATATCTATGTGTGTGTGCATGTGTATGTATGTGTATGCATATAGAACAAATAACCATGTGAAAATATGTCCATTTTCATTAGTTATTACCTAAATACAAATTAAATCCACAATGAGATATTATTATACACTTGTTAGGTATCAAGGAGTTGGCATCCAATTCATAGTGACCCTACATACAACAGACAAAACGGTTTTGTTAGTGCATCTCTGCTATTCATTGAGTTTTCAATGGCTGATGGTTTTGGGGGAGTGGGTTGCCAGGCCCTTCCCCCAAGCCTATAGCACTTGGTGTCCCCAGGCGGTCTCCCATCCAAGTACTGACCAGACACGACCCTGCTTAGCTTCCAAGATCTGAGGGGATCAGAAGCCACAGTGCTACAGCTGCAGGCTTATACGCTTATGAGGATGGCTAAAATCAATAAACAAATATCCAAACAAATATATTTTTAAAAGCCCACAAGGATATATTGCTGTTGGGAATATATGTGGCTATATATAGCCTCTTTGCTTGCAGCTGTACCCCTACAGAGTCTGATCCTGTAAAATCTCAGAAGCTAAGCAGGGTATGTCCTGGTTAGTACTTGGATGGGAGACCATCTGGAAACACCAAGTGCTGTAGGCTTGGGAGAAGGACCCAGCGACCTGCTCCCAAAAATCAATCAGCCATTTAAAACTCTATGAATAGCAGAGAAGCACTGACAATAGTGTTTCACCTGTTGTACGTAGGATAGCTATGAGTTGGATACCAACTGGAGGGCTCCTAACAAAAACAACATAGCCTCTTTAGAATTTAGCTTATTACATGATTCAGGAATCCCATTCCTGAATAGTTAGTCAAGTGACATGATGTTTTTGCTAGGGAGGGGTTGAGACAGGGTCTTGCTATGTATCCCAGTCTGGCCTTGAATTCACAATCTTCCTGCTTCTGCAATCCCAAGTGCCGGGATTATAGGCTTGCACCATTATACTTTGCTATATGATGATTTTTTTTATAATAAAAAATCTAGAAAGAACCCAAATGTACACAATGAATAATTCACAGCAATTAAAAGAAACAAGTTACTGACATATGAAATAACTTGTCGTTAGGTGCCCTCGAATCGGTATCCAACTCATAGAGACCCTGCGTACAACAGGCAAAACACGATTGTCAGTGCTTCTCTGCTGTTCATAGGGTTTTCGATGGTGGCTTGATTTTTGAGAGTGGGTTGCTGGGTCTGTCTTCCAAGCCCACAGCACCTGGTGTTCCCAGGTGGTCTCCCATCCAGGTACTAACCAGGCCCGACCCTGCTTACTTTCAGAGATCTGATGGGATAGGATGCCACAGGGCTATGGCTTCAGGCATGAAATAATTTAGATGAATATTAAATTTATTATGTTAAATGAAACAAGCCAAGTTCAAAAAACTATATACTGTGTTATTCTGTTCATAAAAATATCTAATATAGAAAAACGATATGAGCAAGAAGCTAAATATTTGCCAGGGCCTGGGATGGTTGGGAAGGTTGACTACCAAGGAGCTATTTAAGAAATTTGAGGCAGAATATGGAGCGTGGAAAACTTGTTCTAAATTTTGGTTGTAATGGTGATCAATGAATATGTACATTAATTTATAGGGCAGTCATAACAAAATATCACAATCTGCATGGCTTAAACAGCAGAAATTTACTTCTCACAGTCTGGAAGCTACAAGTTCTATATCAAAGTGTAAGGTCTGATTTTTCCTGAGGTCTCTCTCCTTTTGTATAAGCCAAACTTACTTGACTTTTCCTTTGAGTTCATGTCTCTGGTGTCTCTCTCTGTGTCCAAACTTCATCCTTTAACTAGAACACAAATTAGATTGAATTAGGGCATATGCTAGCTTCATTTTACAGGCTGGCATTTATCTCAGTTGGTAAAGTGCTGCTCTGCACTCTCTGAGGACTTGGGTTCAATCCCTATCACCTCAAAAATGGGAGAAGAACATGGCAATCCATTCCTGAAGCAATCCCGAAACAATCAACTATTGAAAACCCTAAGAAGATCACTATGGCTTAGACTTGACTCTATGGCACTCCCTTCATTTTAACATAGTCACAACACTAACATTCTGAGGTACTGGGGCTTAGGCTTGCAACAAATGAATGTTTATGGGGACACAATTCAATCCACAGTAATGTTTGCCAAAAATAGTAACACTGGGCATTATAAAAGTATATTTATTGCATTTGCCTTATGTCTTAACATACAAAAATTTATATCATAAACAATCCCTTTGGAGCTACAACAACCTATAAAAAGATAACTATACTTCAAGGAGAGTAAAACACTTATTCATTATGTGCTGGGAGAAGTCAGGAAAGAACATTTGGGATGCACTCTTGGAATACTGTACAAAAATATTCAACATAAATTCAACATAAATGTATATAATAGAGATATAATTGAGTTGACAGCCCTGTGAGGATGCACCAGATCCAAATACCCTAATAAGGACTATGAAAAATGATACAAAGCTACTGCTAGGAAGACTCCTGTATCTACAGCAGTCTTACCATCTACATAGGTTCACTTTATGTTTTTTCAGTTACCTCTGGTCAACCAGAGTCATAAAGTATTAAATAGAAAATTGATAAAATAAACCACTTGCTTTAAATTGTTCCCCATTCTGAGTAGCATGATGAAATCTTGTGTCATCCCACTCTTCTCCTCCTAAAGGGTGAATCACCAATTTGTTCAGTGTGTCTATATTTTATATGCCATCTTTTCATTCATCACTTTTAGCTATCTTACTTATCTGAACAACTGCTGCAGTATTGCAATGCTTGCATTCAACTGACCCTTAGGGACTAGGCCTAACACTGTGTCACAATGCTTACACAATGTACCTCACTTTATTTAATCATGTAGGCATTATAATCTTCATATTATGATGATAAAAAATAAAAACCATATTCACAAAACTTTATTACAATATATTTTTATAGTTATCCTATTTTATTATTGGGCTGGGATTTAGCTCAGTGGGTAGAGCGCTGTGCTGCAGTCTCTGAGGACCCGAGTTCAATTCCCAGCACCACAAAAATGGGAGAAGGGCCTGGCAATCCATTCCCAAGGCAATCCTGAAGCACTCAGCCATTGAAAACCCTATGAGGGTCTCTATGAGTTGGATACCTACTCGACAGCACCTAACAACAACAACAATTTTATTATTAGTTACTATCGTTAGTCTTTTATTGTGTCTAATTTAAAAATTAAAATTTGTCATAGATGTACATTTAGAGAGAAAAACTGTGCATATAGGATTCAGCAGCAACTGCAATTTTAGGTGTCAATGGAGGTTTTGAATATATTATTATGATAATAATTGAATTATTATATCATTTTAACTCTCATATTCTTTGATTTTCTTGGTGTTTGTCCTTCTTGGAATACATACACACACACACACACACACACACACACATACACACACACACACACACACACATTATATGCAACTTAAGGATGTTATCAGCCAATTCTTCAATATTTCTTCCAATGGTTTTCCCTTGGTCCAATTTTTGGTTTTTCTTCTAGTATTCCAATTACACATATGATTGATCTCTTGATATTGTCGCAGTGGTCAGTGAAGCTTGCTTCATTTTTTTTCAGCATTTTTCTTTCTGTGCTTCAGCTTGTTTAGTCTTTATTTGCTTATATTTGGTTCATTGCCTTAACTTGTAGTTTCCAATAGAATGCAAAGATTATGCAATTTTTCAGATATTATGGTTTTCTGTTCTATATTTTAGCATTTTTTGTTCTCAGTTTTTATTTCTTTATTGAGATCTCCCCAGTTAGAGCAGTGATCATCAAAAAAAGAAAAAAAAAAGGCTAACAATGATATGGAAAAAGAAAACTCTTGTACATTAATGCAGCCATTATGGAAAATAATATGGAAAGTCCTTAAAAAACTGATAATAGAAACTACATATGATCCACCTATTGCTGGATATATGTCCAGAGAAGATGAAATGATTGTAATAAGGATATATTTTCTGTCTCATTTTTATTGCAGTAGCCAAAATAAGTAATCAGCCAAGCTGCCTATCAACAGATAAATGGACACGCAAAGGGATATTATTCAACCTCAAAAAGAACAAAATCCTGTCACTTGCAGCAGCATGGATTAAACAGGAGATTATTATATTAAGTGAATAAGATACACATGGAAAGGCACACACCACATTTTCTTATACATTTGTGGAACTGAAAAGCAGATCTCAAGGAAGATCTTCTGCCATCATGGGAAAAATGATCAGAAGACTTCATATTACAAGCATGGATAAAGAGTGGGAAAATTTTTTTATACAAAATCAGGAAAGAATCAGTTCTTCATAAAACATTTGTTCTAAATCTCATATTTTCATATTTTAGGGCCATTTTATGCAATGAAAAAGTGGTGGAAAAATAATTGGTGGGGTAGTTATTGGACTTTTAATATCAGTATCTATTATATGTGTTTAGTTTTTTCTTAACATCTCATATCCTGAAAGAATGAAGGAAGAAAATATTTTGTTATTTTACCATTTTTCTATTATCAGTTTCCTGAAAGAAGATGAACAAAGAAAGAAAAGGTCATACTCTTTGTTGTGCCAATACTTCCCAGACACTTCCACACTTCCATATCAATCATTTAACTACATTCACATATGAGTGACTACCTAGAAAAGGCTCTTTCCCTCTTTGAAGGGATACACTATTTTGTCTTATGATATTTGTATTGTCCTCTCCCAAAGTACATGCTTCATCTTCTAGAGACACAACACTATAGTGCATGTTTGCAGTGTATTGGGACTCAGTGTGGAGGATAGAAAAAGCAGGAGAGGAGCCCAAATACTTCACATGCTGCCTGTGTTTTCCACATTTTGATGTAATGGTGCCTAGTCTTTACTCCAAATTTGTTATAGGATTTACTAAAATAGAGGGCACATCTTTTCTGAGGTATTTTTAAAAGTTACATTATACTTACTCTTAAAGAGAATTTCATTAAAACTTTGAATCTTATAAACAGACACCTGAATATATAGAGAAATGCATAATTCTTTAAAGCATTATACATTTTTACTTAGTAAAAAAGTTAGAATGTCTTTGCAGTGACCTTTAGCATACATTGTCTATGAAGAGCTGTCTAGATGTTTTAGTGTTATCTAATAATTCTCTTATGAAGGAAAAATTATGTGACTGATGACAAGGAGGATTTCATGTCTCATAAGTTAATGTTTTAAAGGATTCCTTATAGAACTATCTAATATTTTCATAGTCCAATTATCCCCAGTATGTCATTATCTATTTCAATTTCAGGGCTGACCTATCTGTGACAATAAAGGCCTTATACATGGAATTTTGTATATCAGAGACACAGCATTAGATACTTTCTGCAATTTTAAGTAACTAGTAGAGGAAAAAGTTGGGATAAAGTAAGAATTTGGGGAAACTGGCATATGAGAAGTCATTTTTAAGTTTCAAAGTATTTATGAAACACCTTACTTTAAAATAATTTATAATAGTTTATAGGAATCAATAAAATATAGTCAGAGTATTAAGTTATAGTAAATCAGAGGAAAATCAGAGAGGTTGAAATATTTAAAAAGTGAAATAAGGATTAAAGCCACCATAAAATGAATACATCATCATTATTAGCAGTTAAAATATGATAGAATATATCTTTGGCTAAACATAATGCTGTAGTCTCTAGAAATTGAATTCTATCTTTACCTGTATATAAGCAGAGTTCTTGTGGGCTTGTGTGTGATTTTCCCAACTTGGGCTTAAGAAAGCAAATATCATGTGCTGAAAAGTACTGAGATAAGTAAATAAAAGTAATAAACTTGTACCAGTCAGTAACTGCTGACCACACACACACAAAAAAAACGTTTAGCTTTGTTGTTACTAAACTCTATCTCACTAAGCAAGATAAAATATTTGAGTCAACAAGAATCATTCCCCATCTGTATAAAGCAGGTGTTTATAAGTAAATAATGCAAAAATAAGCCTGCCTTGCATCTAATGTAGTTGTCTTTGGGGAGAACAAATATGCAACAGACCTTGCATCCAATAACAGAAAAGTGATGAAAACACAAGAAAAAGATGAAGCTCCAGTCATAAACTGAATTTTCTGCAGTTAGCTCTTTAAATGATTTGATAAAATCTATTGGTTTTTCCATTTGGCTATGTCAGGAGAGCTAGATACAGTGAAGAAGGAGAGTTGAAGTTTCAAAACCATCACAAAACTTCTAACAATAGCCAGCTAAATGAAAAATGTCTAAATTGCAGAAATGTCTATCACAGTGGACCCAACCCTGGGGATTATTATGGTGGACAGTTGATGAAGCCAAACAAATAGTCCTTCCTCATGATGAGTTTGATGTGAAGGCTTCATTTTATTAGCAATGCCAGTAAATTCGAAAAACCCTGTGATACTTTCATACATTTCCTTCCTACCTCCTTCCCTAACTCATTCTCAAAATGTCTGTGCATCCTAGGCAGCCCTTAGCACTCTTTTCCATTTGGTTGATATGTACACTGCTGGTACAAAAGCAGTGATGTTAAAACTAAGATCACCTTAACATGAATCAAGGTAAAAGTATAAAATTGGATCAACAATCTAATCTCTCTCCCTCTCTCCCTTTCCCTCTCCCTCTCCCTCTCTCTCTCTCTCTCTCTCTCTCTCTCTCTCTCTCTCTCTCTTTCTCTTTCCTTGGCAGTACTGAGTGTTTGAACCCAAGGATTTGTTCATATTTTTTCAAGATCTCTACCATTGAGCTGCACCCCTCAGCCCATATTACACATTTTTAAAATTTCAAGTCAGGATCTCACTAAGTTATGCAGGCCAACTTTCACCTCAAACTCACGATCCTCCTGCCTCTGTCCCTAGAGTCCCTGGGATTTGCTGAGATTACAGGCATGAGCCACCACACCTGGTTTCATTGTTCTCTTTGTTGCAATATACTCATTGCCTTTCAAAAAAAGAAAAAATATGAGGTTTTGTATACTGCTGTCTTTGATGAAGCAGTAAAATTATCAGTTTAATTAAATCCCAATGCTTTCATATGAACATTTTTAATAATCTGTATGACAAATGGGAAGTATATATAAAAACTTCTGCTGCATACTTAAGTAGGATGCTGTCTCGGATAAAACACTTATGCAGTTGTTAAGATGCAAGGTCAATTAGCCATTTCTACAGTGGAACACTTTTCCTACTTAAAAACACAACTGACAGACATATTATAATCATCCAGACAGGTTTCACAGACATTGTCGCAAAAATTAATGAAGTGAATCTGCCATTTCAAGGAAAACAACTAATAATATTTCTCGCAATGATAAATTTCAAGCTTTCAAGAAAAAATTAGAATTTTAATAAACATACATTTGCCATCATAAACTTGATAGTTTCTTTGATGAGAAAACCAGTGATGTTAACAAATGGATAATGAAAAATGTAGATTTATAGAATATCTGCCTAACTCAGTTAAACAATATTTTTCAATCAACTAAGAAGTGAAGTTTCAAAATCAAGCATGGATAAAAATCTATTTGATTTCAAGATATAGCAACAGATTTCATGTTTGTTAATATTAAATACTTGTTACTTGTCATTTGTGTTCATATTTGCTGGATTAAGTTTCTGCATTGAAATCAACTTTTAAAAAACATCAATTATCAAGTTTTGTGTAGTTTCAAAAAACTGCAAATACCTGAAAATGTTATTACAAGATTCCTCCCTTTTTGAAGTATGTAACTGTGCAGAACCAAAACTTTTTTCCTTATGTTTCAATGAAACAACCATCTCAAACCAATTTGAATGCAGAAGCAGATATAAAAATCCAGATATTAAAGTCATTTTCAAAAACCATGTGAAAAACATCACTTTCCTCCATTTCTTTTTCTTCTGTCTTGGAAGAAAAGTTTACATTATATGTTCAATAAAATATATATTTTGAATTAAAATAGTCAAATGAAGTCTTCAAGTATTTTTACATTTCTTAGTTTAAAATTATGATATAATAAATATGGCATGTATAATCCACCAAAGCTTCAGGGAGTTCTATATAACGTCAAAGAATGTAAAGAATTCCTATTTGAGAGCAATTGATCTAAGTTTTTACCCATTTTGTGTTTTCCCAAATACTCCTACCATTACCCAATAGATCTTATCATTTTTCTCTTACTGCTTCAATAACCCCTCTCTTTCATAAGCTCCTTTACACTGTCTCAAAATAGACCCCCTGACAGGTGTACAAATAAGCCAACAGGTGCGCAGACCTGTGACCTTCCCCACTGACAGTGTAACAGCAGCAGCAATAGCAAGAACAGCAGCAGCAACAACAAACCTATTATTTTTGTGTGTGCACTTCTAGATTCTATTCTAGTTAATTTCTCTCTCATTTCATTAACTTTTATCACAGTAATCTAAGGTAGATTCTTATAATACTTATAATGCTTTAGTTCTAAATAAATGAAAATTTAAAACAAAAGCTTATTTACATTGTAGGAAGTAATTATTATACATGCAATAGGAAATCCAGATGCATGGATTCAATGTTGATTTGGTAGCTTAGAAATATCAACAAGAACATCATATTTTGCCATCCTTTGCCCTTACTTTCTCAGATTGGCTTCCCCATCAGATTTGCTTCTAATGGTCACATGTCTGTTATAAATGTGTATCACATCTTACTGTGACAAGCTCTTAAGAACAAGGAATTAGGAGGGATAAACAATTATATTAATATGACACACTTCTCTCTCCACCAGGAGGAAAACTGTTCACAACTTGAATGACTTTCCTTTTAGTTTCTTTGGCTATGTTTGTTGTTGTTGGTAGGTGCTGTCAAGTCAATGTCTGACTCATAGAGACCCAATGTACAACAGACAAAACACTATTATCATGCTTCTCTGCCATGTTTAGGTGGCCATGTTTAGCCTATGGCTAAATTAACCACTGGAGAAAGAGACTGGTCTAAGGAAGTCTATTCTGACAATGGAAGCATGTGTCATCTTCCAGGAGAGGCACATTGCTGGTGAATAAATTTTAAGTTCTCTTATCAAGGGAAAAGGGCAAATATTTATTTAGGTTGTATTTTTATTCATGTTTTGAAAAGATACACAAGGTCTCTGGATCAAAGAACAGATCATTACGCATGAAGGATTTCAGCACCAGTTCCCCAAGTTCCAGTCTTCACTGGGTGACATGATTCAGCCTCATGTCCTTACGGGCTTGCCTCAGACAGGAGGTTATGTAGGAAAGAAATTGTTTAGGACAATGGCACATCTATCCCTCGTCCTCAGGAGACATAAAGAGATCTTCCCACTGAAATGTAAGCAACACTCTTCCTGGGGGGGAGGGGTGTCCCCAGCTTTTCAATACTATAAAGTTATCAGTGGTTTCTTATTTTCAAATGTTTGCGAATGCATTCCAATCTAGCTTCTTGAAATTATCACTATTCCTCAAAAATATCCTCTTGTTAAGGTCATTCTTTATTCATTTCTTTTATTTCTCTTTAACAGGTATTTGTATAGGATATGTTAGAATATTTAAAACTGAGTAAAAACAGAAATCATTCTTGCTTTGATTGAGATCTGTATGTTGCAAACACAATTGTCATCTTTTATCTTAATTTTTACTTGGTAAAAAAGAAGGAAAGTAGTCATGTAAACATTGAAAACATAAAAACAAGGATCTAAAAAAGACAAGTAATCTCTCCCAAACTGTTTAGTGTTAAAAGTTCAATATATACTTTTCTATATTTACATAATATAGGTTGAAGTACAAGACATTTCTGGTGTTCTAGTATTTTTCATACAAGACAATGTTAAAGACTGCAATTTAGTTATTATATACATGTATTAAATTTTATCTACTACAAATTTTATAATTATGAATAGTGGAAAAGGTGAATGATACATATGTTCAGTTTGTTGAGAAAATAACTAAAAACAAAAGTTTCTTTCAACACCAAAAGTCTCTCTATAAAGTTAGAAGTGAGAGAACAAAAAATATATTATCAAATGATAATTAATCCAGAATGTTAAGAGCATCATAGGTAATCCATCATGAGATTTCAATAATGGAAAGATATCTCATCTTTATATGTGGACAAACAGATATAATCCAATAAATACATACATATCATCCAGATAAACAATAACTAGGGCTCAGATAAGACTTGCTACTCTGATTTGTCAGGCATAATTCAACTCAAATGCACCTGATAATTATATTCACTTAAAGGAAAATTAAACTCATATTTGTATGGTAGGAAATGCTTTTATAATTTATCCAAAATTAGGCTTCTACCATCCCACAAAAACTGGAATATGTATGTACAAAATTCTTTGGTGATTACATGTCAAGGATTGTTCCCAGATCCTTGAAAAAATATTCTAATATTGTAAAACTGACAAGAAGCTTTATTTAGGCTTTACAAGTTTTTCTAAGTATGTAAAAAAAAAAAAAAAAAAACCACAGATAGAAGTTTTCTAAATCAAATGCTCACAAATCAAGGTGGTAAAATATTGCTTACCTTTTATTCACAGGGAAATCTAAGCCCATTTCAAATTTATATTCACCTTAGTATCTTCCATATCAAGAATTAAATCATTTATACAAGGTTAACTCCCTTCCTATCTATCACAAAACATTGTCTCCTAAGATTTGAATAATTGAGTTCTACAAATTAGTAACTATATAGAAGGCAGAAAAGGAACTACTGAGAGCAAAAATATGCAAATTTATAGTGTGAAAAGATTATAGTCAAAAGAGCAAGTTTCATAATCAATAATCCATGTAGACATTTTCACAAAATTAAACAAATAATACCATCCATACAAATTTCTGCCAATTGTTATTTTGCACATATAATCATGATCAAATAATAAGTTCTACTTATTATTTCTCTAAGTTTTTAAACAGCAAGCGTGATTGTTGCCATGAAAAATTCATATACTAAATCTTAGTAAAAACTAAAATGTTTTTCTTTTTTTGTAGATATTCAATTATACTTTGAAAAACTGAAACTAGTAATACATGAAAGCAGAAATGAAATAAATCATGCAGTTTTACAAATGCGGACACAACACAAATTTATTACATTATTTCCTATCTGAATAGCTATACAATAATTTTCATTTTTCATTCAACCTATCACATGTACATGTTCAAGTGTTATGCTTATCTCATTAAAGTATACTAAATGTTGTATTTCTAATACTTGCATATTTCCCAGCACAATGACAGCATCAAATATCTGTGGGATAAAATTTTAGAATGATTTTAGTTAAATTTATATGAAAGAGTATTTAGTCCTCATTTTTTTCTCTTTTAATGTGCAGATGTTGGAATCACCCAAGGTGCATTTACTGAACTCATTGTGAATATAATGTAGCGTAAATTTCTGAGCACCTCACCTATACAGACTTCCTAAAGCCCCAAGCAAACAGGAAATAGCAACATATTTATTTATTTTATAGTATTTTTTTCTTAATACTTTCAAAAGATCAATCTACTCCTAGCAGGTAAAACCTATTTTCAAAAAGAAGGTAATGGGAATGATTCCAGGGGAAAACTCACTGCTTCTACCCCCTAATCATTTTACAAATGAGGACCATAGTGGTTGGGCATCTTGTAAAGATATGGCTGGAGTTGAATTAAAACCTAGGTCTCAATGTCTCAAAGACTTTTGACTACTATATTTTCAGTTAATCATGTATGCATACCTTTTAGAAATTTATTTCCTACTTTCATTATTTCAGGACAAAAAAAATGAGCAACCTGGAAATTACAACATAAATGACTCCATCACTTTGTTTCCATCTGTTCAAATGATCTTGGGGGACAAAGTGAAATTGAAAAAGAATATGTGAGCCTGAGCTGCCAAGCTGACAAGACAGCCAGTTAGCCAGGGCAATGCCACTCTCAGATCAACACAAAGGTTAATAACGCAGATGCAGTCAAGGATCTGACGGATAGAGGCTGTGAACTCTGTATGAATAACTTACAGTGAAGGCCTGCAGCTGGCAGTTAAGCATGACAGCTCATTTCTATAAAATTGTCAAAAGGGATTATTAAATTTCACGTTTTAGATTGCTCGGAGATAAAAGTCAAATAATACCAAAGGTTGCATTTGGAAAACAACATTTAGTGTAAACTCTTGCTTCTGGCCTCATGTCAAATTGTCAGAGGTGCTATACATTTTGATCTCTGTTTGTCATTTTTCTGTTTCTAAGTGAAGGTATTGCTTCAGATTGATTATTAATCTCATAAGTTTAAAAATACCTGATAAATAATTTTAATTTAAGAATTTCACAACTTGGAAATATTTAATTATCAAGAAAATAGCTTCAAAAAAGAATACAAGTTGGAATAGAACATGAATATGTATTCTGCATATCAACTTCATTTGTGCATTCCTCCATGCTTGATGGCATTACAAAACATTAGGCCCAACCTTTCCTTTTTATATATTTATTCATAGTAAATTCAGGAAACTATGTTGCACTAAATCTTAGATAACTTAAAGTGTTTTCCTGTACATATATGCTTTTTTTTTATTTTCAAGATTGGGTTAACAAGTTTCCACCTAATTCAAGTTTAATTTAATGTGAATCAACTTGATTCTCTAGCCTTCTGTGGTATACTTTAGGCTTTGATATGGGCAAAACTCTAATTATTGCCAGAATTATTGAGTAGCATACAAGAAACGTTTAAAGCACCCTAGGCAACACTTTTTAAACAGTAACTATAGTAATAATGCAACCACTACTAAAGGACAAGTTCTCATAAAAACCACTCTGATATAAATCCATCCACAAATATTCTATCATGCATATTTTCACACTTAGCATTGCAATGTTGTCAACAACTATTATCGTAATATGACTGGCCTAATACTCTCTAAGAAATATATAATCTTTCTCAAGCATTAAAAGCATCCTGATGTCTTTTGTTTTATCTGTAGGAAGTTGCAGCCTGCTATAGTTTGGGATTTAAATGCTCCCCAAGGCCCCTGTGCTAAAGTCTTAGTCTCCAGGCTAGGCACTATTGGGAAGTAGGGGAAATTCTAAGAGGAAGACCCTAGTGGGAAGTCTTCTGATTACGGGGGATGTGACCTGTTTTGTGTCTGGCTGATAGGATGGGTTTGTTATACCAAGCACCATGTACCATGATGTGCTGCCTTGACGCAGGACCCAAAGCAATGCAGCGAACTGGCCATGGACCAAATCCTCCAAAACCATGATCCAAAGTAAAATTTATCTCTTTATACATTGATGATCTCAGGTACGTGTTTCAGCAACAGAAAGATGATTAAAATATTCCCCATTCTGTAGCATGTTTCACTCGCGGTAATAGTGTACTTGATGCACACCCATAAACCTGTTTGTAAATTTATTTGTAAAAAATGAAACGTTACACAATAGTCAACTTGAGATGGTACACTGAACACTAAAAAATTGTGATAAATTGTTAAAAACCACTGTTCCATAGAATGATACAGTGAGAAAAAAAGAACTCTGGAGTTAAAAGGTATAGCATAGAAGTATTTTATCATCATACTGAAACTTCTTTGCTACCAAGTGGGTCTCCCCTCACCCCACCTATGAGCCTAGATGATAAATAGAATCATGTCATTGTGGCCCTGAGGAAGTCTGTGCTCAGATTCTGAAACGCTGTACCTTGTAGCAAGTGAATGTAAGTTAATTAGTTGAATGACAGATGGACTTACAGACTATCTGCTTGACTGATTGATAGACTAGGGCTTCCCAGGGAGGGACAACCTCACCATTACTTTCAGGCTCATCAAGGAAATTTCCAGTGTCATATATAATTGACACATGACATTTGGAGTACCAAGTTACTAACTACAGCTGAAACACATTTCTACACCTAATAAAGATTTGGTTTAAATCTTTCTTAAACTCGCTCACACAATTCTGTTTTATATAAAACACTAATTTAAAAAATGATGTTGTAGTTGGGCACTCTGGTATGTGCCTGTAATCCCAGCTACTCAAGTGGTTGACACAAAATAACCACAAGTTCAAGGAAAGAGGCAGCCTGAATAACAGTGAGACTCTGTCTCAAGATTAAAAAAAAAGTATAAAGGGGATAGGGTTGAAGTTCACTGTTAAGAGTACTTATAAAGTAGGTGAAGGCCCTGGGGGGGAAAAAAGGTTTTAATATAAAAACTTAGAAATAAAAAAAAAATTAAATAAGTAAAAAAAGGAAAGAAAAATTAATAAAAATATCTGGAGTAGCAGCCCAGTCATAGAGCACTTGCAAAGATTTTCAAGGCCCTGGGTTTAATTCCTAATTACTGTAAAAAATGAATTGCTTTACAACTTATATTGTATGACTCACAAAAACAGTTTGTTGTTATTAGGTGCCTTCCAGTCAAGTCAGACACATAGTGACCCTATGTACAACATAATGAAACACTCCCTGATTCTGTGCCAGGCACACAATCTTTTTTATGTTTAAGCACATTTTTGCAGACACTGTGTGAATCCATCTAGTGGAGGGTTTTCCTTTTTTTCATTAACCTGCCATTCTCCCAAACATGATGTCCTTCTCCAGCGATTGGTCCCTCCTAACTAAATGTCCAAAATATGATAAATGCAATCTAGCCATCCTTTCTTTCAAGGAGCACTCTGGTTGCACTTCTTCTACGACAGATCTGTAGGTTCTATGTGCAGTCCATTATATATTCTATGTTCATCTCCAGAATCATAACTTAAAAGCATCAATTCTTCTCCTGTCTCTCTTATTCAACTTGTAGCTTTCACAACTGTATGAAGTAACTGAAAATACCATGGCATGAATCAGGTACACCTTTGTCTACAATAAGATATCGTTACTTTTCAGCACCTCAAAGACATCCTTTTGCAACAGTTTTTCCCAGTACAATATGTCTTTTGATTTCTTAACTGCTGCTTCCATGGTTGTTGATTGTAGAACCATGTGAAACAAAATCTTGGCTGACCTTGATCATTTCTCTATTTATTATGAAGCTGTGTATTGACTGAGTTGTAAGGATTTTTGTTTTATTGATATTGCGACACAATCCTTATGAAGACTGTGTTCTTTGATGTTTTCCTGTTAATGTTTCAAATCCTCTTCACTGTCAGCAAGCAGAATTGTGTCATCTGAGTAATGAAGGTCGTTAATGAGTCTTCTCCCAATCCAGATACCACATTCTTCATACAGTTGAACTTCTTGAATTATTTGCTCAGCAGGGAGATTGAAGAGGTATGGTAAAAGGATACAGCCCGGATGCATACTTTCTCCACTTTAAACCAGGTAATGTTTCCTTGTTCTGTTCAAACTACTGCCTCTTGGTCCATGCACAGATTCCTCACGAGTATAATGAAGTGCTCTGCTATGACCATTCTTTGCAATGTTATCCATAATTTATTGTGATCCACACAGCCAAATGCCTTTGCATAGTCAATAAAACATAGTCATCTTTCTGCTATTCTCTGCTTTCAAATAATACCCACCTGAAATCAGCAATCATGTCCCTAGTTCCTCACTGTCTTATGAATTCAGCTTGATTTGCTGCCAGTTCCCTGTCTATATACTACCCCAGTCTGTTTTGAATGATCTTTAGCATAATTTTAGTTGTCTGTGATAGTGATGATATCATTTGATAATTTCTACATTTTGTTAGATCCCCTTTCTTGGGAATGGCCACAACATGGATCTCTTCCTGTCAGTTGGCCAAATAGCTATTTTCTAAAACTCTTGTATAAATATGTTAGCACCTACAGTGCTGCATCTGCTTGTTGAAACATCTCTATTGGCATTCTGTTAATTCCTGGAGCCTTGTGTTTCATCAATTTCTTCAAAGCAACTTCCACACTGTCCTTCTGTACCATTGGTTCCTGATCATATGCAACCTCTTGAAATGGTTGGTCATTGACCAACTCTTTTTGGTATAATGACTCTGTGTATTCCTTCCATCTTCCTTTGAAGTTTCCTGTGTCCTTTAATATTCTGCCTGTAAAATCTTTCACTACTTCCAATCGAGGCTTGATTTTTTTCAATTCCTTAAGCTTGAGGAAAACAGGAAGTAAGTTAGCCATGTCCTTCTCCCTAGTCTTCCTTAGTCTGGTAGCTCAGGTGAAACCTGCTCATCAGAGTTGACTTCACTGGCATCTGAAATATTAGTAGTTTAACTTTCAGCCTCATAGCAACACACAGGTCCCCACAGTATAGCAAAATGACAAACACTAGAGGCACACACAAAAAATGTAGCACTTGTATTTCAGAATATAGATATAAAATAATGCCCTTTTAAAGGCAATTTTTTCAAAAAACTTCAAAATTGATATTATCTATTTTTTCAATATGAAACTTACCACAGTTAGCTGGTGCACTTTGTTCTGCATGTGTGTTTTGGAAAACATTTTTTGAAAATTTTATAGAAAAACATTTGGACAAATATTAAAAATCATTTCAAGAATAGGTATTCCATATTTCTTTGACTACCCCCTCTTTTCTAAGTCCTACATCTTTTTTATTTTATAAAGAGATATCACTAAAGAAAATACAATATATCCTTACAAAAGACAACATTAGTTCTTGGAAATAAAAGGATGATAATCCTCATTTTTAAGTAATCAAAAATCTCTTCTTTTAAACGTTATTAGTATGAACTGAACCTTCAGCTGTGAGCATGTAGGTTGTTAATTGCTTAATCCAGTTTCATCTGAGTTAGGTAAATCATGTCTGGTAAATTCCTTTCTTAAGTGAAAGTCCTTATTTGTTCATTTTTAAAAAAAATTTTTGACTAAACTCCCAAATATTTTGGAATATATATTAAAATATGTTAGGTAAATATGTAAATTTTAAAATATGATATAATGCTTTTTTCTTCACATTACCTTAAAAAGTTCATTATTTATACACAGATACAAATTCTATGAGTGAAGTTCTAGGCTCTATTCTGTTGTTATGTAAAGGAGCTCCTATAAATTGGGCAGAGTGGCTCAAACCTATAATCCCATGCACATGGGAGGTGGATGCAGGAGGATCACAAGTTTGAGGCTACAGGCAAGCCGTGTAACTCAGCAAGACCCTGTCTCAAAATAAAAAATAAAAATGGCCTGG
Organism: Pedetes capensis; assembly: GCA_007922755.1. NCBI lineage: Eukaryota > Metazoa > Chordata > Mammalia > Rodentia > Pedetidae > Pedetes > Pedetes capensis. The sequence continues at coordinate 16,688 of VMDO01013161.1, read as the reverse complement.
CGGTGCAACTCAATGGTACAGCACTTGCAAAGTATATGTGAGGACCTGGGTTCAACCTGCAAGTACTACAAAAAGAAAAAGAAAAGAGAGCCCCGTGTGGTGGTGCATGCCTGTAATCCCAGTGACTGGACGTGGAGGCAGGAGGATCACAAATTCGACACCAGAGGCAATTTGTGTAATTTAGTGAGACCCTGTCTCAAAAAGTAAAAAAAATAAATGGGCTGGAGGCAGCAGCTCAATGGTCAAACACTTACAAAGGATGCAAGTGCAAGGCTCTGGTTCAACCCCCAGTACCACACACACACACACACACAAAAAACCACATATTTTAATTCAGTGAAAACGAAACTAATATTGAAAGCATCATTGCCTGTTTTGTTATAAATTTCTTATTATAAATTTTATTATAAATTTTTATTATAAATTTGTTATTTTTAAAGATTCAGCCTGCCTCCTAAAGATGGAATAAAAATAGTGTTACTACTGTCACCCCCCACACGTTTGTCAGTTTGCCGCACGGTGGGGGCTTGTGTGTTGTGATGAGGCTGAGAGCTCTGCCACTGGTACCTCAGATATGAGTAAGGTTACGCATGGTGGACAGGTTTTCAGCTGACCTTACAGACTAAGACAGACTAGGGAGTAGGACCTGGTGAACCACTCCCGAAACAACTAGACATTGAAATCCCTATGAATAGCAAAGAAACACTGTCAGATATAGTGCCAGAAGATGAGCCCATAGGTTGGAAGGCACTCAAAAGACTACAGGGGAAGGGTGGCCTCCTCAAAGTAGATTCTACCATGATGAGAGAAATGGAGTAAAACCCCAGGGACCTCCATTTGCTGATGTGGCATGACTCAAAATAAGGAGAAACAACTGTAAATATCCATTAATAATTGGAACGTGGAATGTACGTAGTATGAATCTAGGAAAATTAGAAATCATTAAAAGAGAAATGACATTCTAGGCATTGACATTCTAGGCATCAGTGAGCTAAAATGGACCGGCATAGGCCATTTTGAGTCAGACAATCATATGATCTACTATGCTGGGAATGATAAACTCAAGAGATATGTGGTTGTATTCATCATCAAAAAAGACATTTCAAGATCTGTCCTGAAATACAATGTTGTCAGTGATAGAATAATATCCATACGCCTACAAGGAAGGCAGGTTAGTATGACTATTATTCAAATTTATGCACCCAGCACTAAGGCCACAAATGAAGAAAGGGAAGACTTTTATCAGCTTCTTCAATCTGAAATAGATCAAACATGCAATCAAGACATACTGGTAATCACTGGTGAATGGAACGCAAAGGTTGCAAACAAACAAGTAGTTGGAAAATATGGTCTTGGTGACAGAAAAGAAGCTGGAGATTGCATGAGAGAATTTTGTCAGATCAATGACCTTTTCAGTGTAAATACATTTTTTCAACATCATAAACGGAGACTATACATATGGACTTCACCAGATGGAACATACAGGAATGGAATTGACTACATACGTGGAAAGAGATGATGGGAAAGTTCTGTACAAAATGTAAAAACAAGACCAGGTGGTGACTGTGGATCAGACCATCAACTTCTCATATGCAAGTTCAAACTGAAGCTGAAGAAAATTAGAACAAGTATACGAAAGCCACAGTATGACCTTGAGTATATCCCACCTGAGTTCAAAGACCACCTCAAAAATAGGTTTAATGCATTAGACCCAAATGACAGGAGACCAGAAGAGTTGTGGCAGGACATAAGAGATACCATTCAAGAAGGAAGTAAAAAGTTCTTAAAAAGACAAGAAAATGAAAAGACCAAATTACATGTCAAAAGAGACACTGGACCTTGCCCTTGAACGTTGAGCAGCTAAAGCAAAAGGAAGACATGATGAAGTTAAGGAACTAAACAGAAGATTTCAGAAGGCAGCTCGAGAAGACAAAAACAAATATTATAATGACATGTGCAAGGAGCTGGAGGCAGAAAACCAAAAGGGAAGAACACGCTCT
>VMDO01013161.1:0-14588 GCA_007922755.1 Pedetes capensis | reverse complement strand
CAGTGGCACTAGTGAAAGATTCTACAGGGAAAATATTAAATGATGCAGGAAACATCAAAAGAAGATGGGAAGAATACACAGAGTCATTATACAAGAAAGAATTGGTAGATGACCAACCATTCTGAGAGGCTGCATATGAAGAGGAACCAATGGTGTTGAAGGACGAATTGAAAGCCTCCTTGAAAGAACTGATGAAACACAAGGCTCCAGGAATTGATGGGATACCAGTAGAGATGTTTCAACAAACAGATGCAGCACTGGAGGTGTTAACATGTTTATGCCAACAGGCTTGGAAAACAGCTACTTGGTCAATTGACTAGAAGAGATCCATATTTGTGCCTATTCCCAACAAAGGGGATCCAACTGAATGTGCAAACTATCAGACAATATCATTAATGTCACACATCAGCAAAATTCTACTAAAGATCATTCAGAAGTGACTGCAGCAGTGTATAGACAGGGAATTACCAGAAAATCAAGCGGAATTCAGAAGAGGGCAGGGATCCAGGGACATCATTGCTGATGTCAGGTGGATATTAGCTAAAAGCAGAGAATATCTGAAGATGTCTATCTATGCTTTATTGACTATGCAAAAGCATTTGATTGTGTGGATCATAACAAATTATGGATAGCACTTAAGAAAATGGGAATACGAGAACACCTAATTGTGCTCAAGAGAAATCTGTACGTGAACCAGGAGACAGTTGTTCAAATAGAACAAGGAAACACTGAGTGGTTTAAAGTTGAGAAAGGTCTGCGTCGGGGCTGTATACTTTCACCCCATCTCTTCAATTTATATGCTGAGCAAATAATCCTGAGAAGTTGGACTTTATGAGGAAGAACGCGGCATCAAGATTGGAGGAAGACTCATTAACAACCTGCTTTCTGCAGATGACACAACTCTGCTTGCTGAAAGTGAAGAGGATTTAAAACATTTACTGTTGAAGATCAAAGATCGAAGCCTTCAATATGGGTCACAACTAAACATCAACAAAACAAAAATCCTTATGACTGGGTCAGCACACAACTTCACAATAAATGGAGAAAAGATTGAGGTTGTCCAAGATTTTGCTTTGCTTGGCTCTATAATCAACACCCGGGGAAGCAGCAGTCAAGAAATCAAAAGACGCATTGCTCTAGGAAAAGCTGTGGCAAAAGACCTCTTTAGAGTATTGAAAAGCAAAGATGTCACATTGAAGACGAAGGTGCGTCTGACTCATGCCATGGCATTTTCAGTGGCATCATATGGTTGTGCAAGCTGGACATTGAACAAGAGAGACAGAAAAAGAATTGATGTTTTTGAATTGTGATGCTGAAGACGTCTATTGAGTATACCATGGACTGCCAAAAGAACCAACAAATCTGTCCTAGAAGAAGTGCTACCAGAGTGCTCCTTGGAAGCAAGAATGGCCAGACTGCATCTTACATATTTCGGACATGTAGTCAGGAGAGAACAATCCCTGGAGAAGTATATCATGTTTGGGAGAGTGGCAGGTCAACGCAAAAGAGGAAAACCCTCCACCGGATGGACTGACACAGTGTCTGCAACAATGGGCTTAAACTTATATAAGATCGTTTGCCTGGCGCAGAATCAGCAAGTGTTTCTATCTGCTGTACATAGGGTCGCTATGAGTCAGACTTGACTTGACAGCATCTAACAACAACAACAACAACAACTGTCACTTCAAAACACATTACTCCGTCAGTGATTGTATAAACTGATATTAAATTCTTGAAAAGCATAGTACTATATAAAAGTCACCTGGATTACTATAAATTAACAGTCTTCTTGTGATCTGGGATTAATTTAATAGATGCACATTTGTAGAGGTTGATACACAGTACCATATTAATTAATTCTGGAGGTAAATGTAGCAAGAAAAATCACCTTTTCTATAAGACCAATGAATCTCTTTTATTATTAATCACTACTGTGCAGAGATTCTAAAAATGCAGTAAAAAGAGTCCATTTTGCTGCATTGATAATTAGCCTTATAGAAAATTACTGCTATCCTGTTAATCTTCTCAGATAGGGTCCTGATTCCTTAGGATGAATGCAATTCCATTTCAGAGGATGTCTTGGTGAGCTGTTCTTCCCATATATATATATATATGTTTAGAAAATTTTAATATTCTATGGAGAGTTGAAGAAGTGATAGATATTAGCTGATAAAATTCTGTTGAAGAACTTGAGGCTAGTCATGAACTTTAAGTTTTGTATTTAGGTCTATGGCAAATATCAGTTTCAGGTGGCAGTAAAAGATAGATATGGGTCCACATTTGTCTTCATAGGTTTAAATTTTTTTGTTTTCCTCTACTTCCTATCCAGCTTTCCTTCCTGACCACTGACCTAGGTGGACCTTTGAAACTTAAGGCCTTTTTCAAGATCCACAGGCAACAGCATTGGAGAAATTTCTACAAGTGTGTAAGGTAAAAGTTTATGATAAATTTCATGTTCTACATCACTCATAGTGATTCCACCTTTCATATCAAACACAATAAATAATGTAGTGATGAAGAGACATGAAGTGATTTCATTAAAGGGTTTAATTAGCAGACCTTCTCAGAAGCATTTCTTTACTACCTTTAAGTTGAGCTCATGTCTCTGAATGCATTCTTCATTCTTCATTTTAGTTTAGAGATTTTATACAATAGCACTGATTTTCTCCAAAGTTAGAATATAGCTCTCAGTAGATTTTCTTCCAATGCTCACTCCCAATTTCATTAGACCCTTTATTCTGAGGTGCCTTGGGCCTATGTTTCCCTGCCTACTTGTTAACTATTTGGAGAATTGTCCTTCAGTTTAACACCCCTTAAAAAAGACTATCACAGATTTTTCCTTTGTGTGTTAAAAATGAATCCTTCACAGTTCAATATTCACTGCAGACTTGAGAAAAAAGTTATGTTCGTATTTTTGTCCCTGCTCTGAAAGTCAGCGTATAACTTGCCCTTCTGGGAGAAGTTGGATAGAGCAATTTGCACACCTTCTGTACCAGCACAAAATTGCCCATAGTGTAAAATGGAGCACTACATATCTGCTGTCTCTGCCTATGAGTTACCAATCACTTCATTTTCTTTCAGCAAATTTGCTAATTGACAGCCTGAACACTTTATTTTTTCTTCCCTGACAAATGTATCTGAGTCACAGGTCCACTGGGGGGGGGGGGCTTTTCTTTTTTCAAACAGTGCCATTAATTATTCTCCAGGTATTTACTCAGTATTTCTCATACATAGCACTTACCAGCCACTTACCTAAGTCTGGGCTGAGGCTGGGAAGTGATACATGATGCAGAAGCCTCTCATATTCTTGGATACACAACTACCCAAAGACAAGAGTTGTAGTAGCTTTTCTGGAGCTTCAAAATTTAATAATAGTGCACAAAAATTTTTCCCTAAATGTCCACTTCTAATGGTTTCTATAATAAGGAGAAAGAAAGAAAGAAAGAAAGAAAGAAAGAAAGAAAGAAAGAAAGAAAGAGAAAAATAATCAAGCGAGCCAGCAAGCTTATTCTTTATCTGGCCCAGATCCTGTGTTTCCATCATAGCACACATCTATTGAATATGTGACTGGAAAGAATCTTTACAGCAGATCCTTAGGGCTTGATTTTTGGTTATGCTATTCCAAAGATTTGGACTTTCCACTTACTCGCTAAATGTAGGTTAAAATGGCTATTCAGCATTGTACATTGGGAGTTCTTACTGAGGTCATAAACAGAAAAATCAATTTTCTTTTTACTCCCTTTTCATTTATCAGATACCCTCCACAATACAGTAAGGTGGTAGTAAGCAGCCCACTTGCACAAATCAGCAAGAAAGAAGCAATACTTTTTCCATTTTGTAGAGATTTTATTATCTATTTATCGTTTTAATGGAGGCAAGACGTGGTGCACACAAATGCACAATAGGTGGGATCTAACCAATGTGTACATTAGAGTGAGGTGGCAGAATCCTCTTCCTAGTTCTTGATTGCTGACATACTGAGAATTTTTAGACCAATTACAACTACTGGCATATTAATATGGACCTGCCATGTCAAAGGAACATAGGTAATGCAATAATGTACAAGAAATGTCTTTTATTTGGGAAAAGATTAAAATACAAAATATAATACAATGTTACTAAAGGTCTGTCAAAAGAGTTTACTTTTTATTCACATTTACTGAATCATCAAAACAGAAATGCAGCTGGGAAATGACTTCATTGTGTACTTCTTGACGAGTATGAGAGACAAACTTTTTCTTCAGTATCTTTCTATTGCATTCTCTGTACCTTTCTGGTTTGCATTCAAATTCAAAGAACCAATATTTATTATTAACTTTTCGTAAATGCAAGTTTAAAACTAAAATCAAAATGTTGTTGTTGTTGTTTTGGGTACCATCAAGTTGTTGTTCCACTCAGTGACCCTAGGTACAAAAGGCGAAACAGTATTGTTAGTGCTTCTCTACTATTCATAAGGTTTTCAATGGTTGATTGTTTTTTTATTAGGCAGAGGAGAGGGTTGCCAGGTTCATCCCTTAACCCTACAACACCTGGTGTTCCCAGGCTGTCTCCTATCCAAGTACTAACCAGGCCCGATATTGCTTAGTTTCCAGGATTTGACAGGATCAGATGCCATGGTGGTATGGCTGCAGGCAAAATCAAAATAGGGACTATGTATGTATTTTACTGAAAGGTAATTTTTAGTTAAACAGGCACACATACACATACAAAAATCTGCTACTTGTGTGCATTAAAGTACATTCCAAAGCAGAAACTCATAATGATGTTCATAAGCACAATAAAAGGTAAACACATTTTGAACAGTATATTCCAATTTGCTAGATTTCCTGAATATGTCACTACAAAGTAAACATTTACCAAAAGCAATGATTCCTAAAATATGTTGTTAAAGCTCAAAAGTTGGGAGACTTCCCAGCTTTATCATTTAGGTTAAAACACTTTAAATTTATTTTTAATGTTGACTTTTTTCTCTACTTCATTTATGAAAGGTACACTAGCAACTTTTCCAATTCAATAACAAATAATTAAATAAAAGTGTAAATTATATTATTAAGGAATCATTTCTGAAAACACTTTAAAACTGTATATTATGTAAAATATATAATACTAATAAAACATTTATTTGGTACTTCAATCACTATTATTATTCCTTTATTCTAATGTTTTGCTTTGCTTGCTTCCACAATCAATGTTCATGAAAGCAGCAGTCAAGAAATCAAAAGGTGCATTGCATTGGGAATAGCTGTTGCAAAAGACCAATTGAAACTACTGAAAAGTAAAGATGTCACATTGAAGATGAAGGTGCACCTGATTCATGCCATGGAATTTTCAGTTGCACCATAGTTTTATAAATCTGGACATTGAATAAGGGAGGTAATAGAATTGATGCTTTTGAATTATGTTACCAGAGAAAAATATTGCATATACCATGGACTCCCAAAAGAATCAACAGATCTATCCTAGAAGAAGTGCAACAAGAATACTCCTTGGAAGCAAGGACAGCCGGACTGCATCTTATGTATTTTGGACATGTTGTCAGGAGGACCAATCCCTGCAGAAGGACATCATGTTTGGAAGAGTGGCAGGTCAATGATAAAAGGGAAGACCCTCAACTAGATGGATTGACACAGTGACTGCAACAATGGTATTAAACATAAAGAAGATCATGTGCACAGCACGGTGTTGGGGAGTATTTTGTTCTGTTGTACATAAGGTCACTAGGAGTTAGTCCCAACTCAATGGCTCATAACAATAATTAATTTATGCTTGTATACTCAGTATTTTTGGAAATAATTTAGGGCAGCTTATAAAAACACATAGCGCAACACAATATACATCAAAAAGAAGTTAAAAACTTGTACAAAAGTAAACAAGGATAGAAACAACAGAAAAATTCAAAAATGACACAAATATATGTCCTGGATTAGCATAGCCAGCAATGAGACTCAAATGTGGCACTGTACTATTAACAACATAGCAAAGGGATAGAAACAAGTAGCTACTTCAATCATAGCTTCCAAAATGTGAAGTTAGAACACTTTTCCCATTTACTGCTCATCCAGACACCAAAGATAAATATCTTTATTAGACCAATTTTTTAAGACATTGAGATAATCCTTAACCATTTCTTAATTACAACCCATTCTGAAATGGAAATAATATAATAAAAACAATAGACTGCCCATAAAACCTTTAAGGTGCTCTTAACAATCTTCCTTATTTAAAGTTAAGACTCTGAGCAAGAAAAATGTTTGGACTACTCACAGAGAATCTTGGGATTTGGTATTAAAATGTAAGTATTATTTATTTCTACTAAGATTATGAGGCATTGAGCAGGAATAAATTTAAGGTTATTTTTCCTGATAAGGGCCTAGTGCACGTGATCTGTGAGGGTGCTTTAATCCATAGCAAAACACAATTTAATAGACTAAGCACAGGAGAGAGAGAGAGAGAGAGAGAGAGAGAGAGAGAGAGAGAGGAGCTATGCTTTAATGGTGAAAGAGAACAGGAAGAGAGAGAGAGAAATAAAAGATAAAGTAAAAAGATAGATACAAAATGATTAATTTAATAGGAGGTTTCTCTTCCTCTGTACTGATATTGAATATAGATGATTTTCCAAAGAGCAGATACTAGGGTCTCTGCAGGGCCATTGAATGGATCCACAGACAGTTGAAGTTTTAAAGATCTTGCAATAAAATTGCTGATAAGAATTTTAGCATAGAAAATATGTGCAGCCCATCTAGATGTGTACTTATGTATGTTTGTATATATTCTCGGATAAGGCACCCCAAAATGTTTAATCATAAAAGTTCATAGCACATTTTAGTGTATGGCAGTTACTAGATAGAAGAAAGTAAATTATTGGAGAACATCTACCAAAGCCAAAAGATACTTTGTCTTGGAAGAGTTAATCTGAAAGTCATTCTTCTTGACAGTCATTACATAATTAATTCAAGTGGTTATAAATTTAAGAAAATACTCTCCTGTTAACTGCATATAAAAGAATCCCTTTATGCTCTCCATAAAGGACATATTTCCAGTTTATGCAAAAGTGGCAGCAAATTAAGATTTTTTTGACCAAACTTGAATTACTAACTGGTATTAAAATGTAAGTAGAGTGGTCCTTTTTTATCATTAGGGGACTGAATCCAGGAACCCCACAGAACCCAAAACCTACAGATGCAAAAATCTCTAATAAAAAATTACACGGTATTTGAATATAATCTACACACATCCTCTCATATAACTTAAATCATTTCTAAATGTCTTATAGTACTTAATATAATGTAAATATTAGAAAATAGTTGCTGCTTAGTAACTAATGACAAGAAAACAGGTTGTACATGTTTAGTAGAGACATAATTTATTTTCATATATTTTTGATCCTTGGTTAAGTACATAGATACAAGAACTAGGAATCGAGAGGGCCAACTGTACTATATGAAAACCAGTTATGTTGTATGTATCTTAATTTCAAACAATTCCAATTCTCATGTATGTTATTACTGTGAAAGCAAATTAGAGAGCATTTATGATAATGTTTTTTAAGTTCCTAGATCAATTCAGTCAAGAATAATGAGTAAAAATGGACTTAATTTACATGGGCCAAGAAGTCCTTTTATTTTAAAATTATTTTTAATTCAGTTTCAGTTCATTTTATTGAATAGTAGAGATATATGTAGTTCACCATTGAGTAAAAAATTCTTAAGGTCAACATAAGTTCCATATCATTTAATGTTGTTCTTAGCAGGTATCTCCACAGAGTGAGGAATAATATCAGTAATATAACGATGAACTCATAGTGTTTTAAGTTAGTATATTTTTAAATGGAAACATTAAACTAGATTTCCCTGGTTACTAATTGTAAAAAGTAGATTTTACTGAACATTTTCAATGAAATATTTACTAAGTTAAGAGGATCATGATGTAGTGGAAGTAGAAGATTTCTTTTTACAACACAGCAAATTAATTAATTATTTTATACCATATTCTTCGTACACTCTTCCTTGCTAACTTCTACCTATATTTCAGGTCTATATTTAAATGTCTTGAAAAAAAAAAAACCCTCCCTCAGTTGCCAAACTACTCTAAGGTTCTTGTTATAGTTTCTATTTTTATCCTTTACATAATGCTTCACCATGACTTACATTCATATACCTTTATACAATTATTTAATGGCAGTATTCGTCCATGTGAACAATGGATCTTATGAGTACATTTTTTTCCTTTTCTTTCTCTTTTCTTTCTTTCTTTCTTTCTTTCTGTCTTTCTGTCTTTCTTTCTGTCTTTCTGTCTTTCTGTCTTTCTTTTTCTTTTTCTTTCTCTCTCTTTCACTTCTTTTTTTTTTCTCAGTACTCAGGGCCTTGCACATGCTAGGCAAGTGCTCTACCACTAAGCAGAACACCTGTCCTCTTTTTTATATTTTATTTTGAGACAGGATCTCTTTAAGTTGCACAAGCTGCCTCTAGCTTGGAACTCATGATTCTCCTGTCTCAGCTGCCAGACATAGTACCCAGATTTATTTATTTATTCATTCATTCATCCATTTATTTATTTGGTGGTGGTAGGTAGATTTCCATTATAGTTTCAGCACCCAGTACACTTCCTGACACTACTAGAAATTCAATTGATAATTGGTAAATTAAATGAATAAATGAATGGAAATGATGAAAATTTACTTGCCATTTCTAGTTCTTGACGCCTGTATTGTCAAAACAAAGTCAAAACAAAACAGTGGTTAGAATGTCACTGTTACTGTAACATGAACTTTAAAAAGCAATCCAATTTGTGATGGGCACAGTGGCCGACACCTGTAATCCCAGTAACTAAGGAGGCAGAGGCTGAAGAATCACAGGTCTCAGAAGGGAGAGAACCTGCACAATTTAGCCACAGTCTGTTTTAAGATAAAAAGTAACAAATAGGCTAGGGGTGCAGCTCAGTGGTAGAATACTTGCAAAATCTATGCAGGTCCCTGGGTTCAGTATTCCAGTACTGACAACAACAAAAAATTCTGTAAATCAAAATCTCTCCTTTGCAGATAGCATTTATCAGCATGTTTGCTCCAGGTATTCCCTTAAAGTTTAGTAGCAGTAAACAGGGCAAGCATTCACTGGGAGTAAATTATTTGCACATAAATTATTTGCTTAAAATAAAATATAAGAAATAAATTGCATGGAATTGTTTAGAACTGCAGCTAGAGAGAAAGCAATAACGTATTCAGTGTATGCTGTTCGCCAAGTATATTTTATATAGTTTCATGATTAATAAAGAATTGTAATTGTCCCCACTTTGTAGCATATGAAAGTGAAATTCAAAGTTTAAATAACTCATACAAATAACTAATCAATAGCATGTGGAATTATAGAATACATGGAAACATTTATATGAGTCTAAAACATAGACATTTCATTAAATGAATTGGCCTCTATAAAAAAATTATAACTTGAATATTCACTTCATTGTTAAAAACCCAGTTTCTGAGGGGCTAATATGTTTATGGCAAAGACAAAAAAATATGCATTATGAAAACAATCAAAAAATCAATGAAAACTTATAGAACTACATAAATGTACAAATATTCTTATGAGTCTGTTTAATAAATTCTATCTAAACAATGCAGTACTCACACAACCAAACAAAAAGGCAAATATAATTTTAATGATAAACATAAGTATGTAAGATACATTGTGAGTATAAAAAATGAGTTTCAAAATACCATACATAAGCCTGGCATGGGGGCACAAACCTGTACTCCCAGTGGTTGCAAGGCTAAGACAGGAGAATTGATGCAAGTTCAAGATCACCCTGGTCTACACAGTGGGTTCAAGGGCATCAAGGGTTGTATAACAAGACTTTGTCTAATATATATATATGATGTGTACATATGTATTATATACACATACATATGTATATATATGGGGCTGGGATTTAGCTCAGTTGGTAGAGCACTGCGCTGCAGTCTCTGAGGTCCCGAGTTCAATTCCCTGCACTGCAAAAATGGGAGAAGGACCTGGCAATCCACTCCCAAAGCAATCCTGAAACAGTCAGCCATTGCAAACCCTATGAGGGTCGCTATGAGTTGGATACCGACTCAACGGCACCTAACAACAACAACAACAATGTGTATATATACACACATACATACACACATACACACATGCATATACATATATATGTGTACATATATACATATATGTATATATAAAGATATATTGCATGATCACATTCATTATAAAAATAGGGATAATGATAGAGAAATGCTTTTTTTAATCAACTTTAAAATGCTGTCTTCCAAGGCACTGAGATTACAGGCATGCACCACCGCACCTGGCTAAATTTAGTGACTTAAGACAAGAATGTTGTTATACAGTTTTTGAGGGTGAGGAATGCAGAAATAGATTAGTCATGTGTTTCTGGCTTTGGGTTTCTTAGAAAGTTATATCAAGCCTTTGGTTGATCTCCATCTCTATGGCTTGACTGGTGTTGAAGAAACTGTTTCCATGTTCGCTTAGGCAGCTATTGGTAAGAAGTTTCAATTCTTTGCCATTTGGAGCAATCCATAGAACTTTCTCCAGAAGGAGTGATCCAGGAAATATAGCAACTGAATTAGAACTTAAATTGTTATAACCTAAACTTGTAACCTAAGCTCACAATTGACATACCACTCCTCTGCTATATTTGATTGGACACAGCAACCCTAGTGCAACTCATACTAAAGGTTGTGAGGCATTGTGGACCCTAAACATGAATTGCCCTTCCACTTAGAGATATTGGATATATTCTTGATACTTCTCATTCATGAAGTTATAAAGCAATAATGTATTTAGCAGCAGAGATTCACTGAATTGCCCACTAAAATCCTGAATTCTCTTGCTTTTATGTATTCTTCAGTTAAATGGGTTAGTGGGCAAGTCTATTCTTAAGCAGAAACCAGGGTAGTTTATGTAACAGAAGTTGGTTATAGTGGCAGAGCACTGAACCTATATTTTTGAGGTGGCACATTCTCCATTATTGTCCAGGATTGCTGTATTCCTTCTGGGATCCATGAAATGCTTTAGCTGTTCAAGGACTTATGAATTTTTCTTTGATATTTCCCTGAGAAGTTTTCTATATGCTTCAAGACAGAACATTGAATTAAGTTCACCTCAAGGGTAAGTATACACTAGAATGCACAAAGTGTTCTTTATTCAATCTAAATTAGGCTAATAGAAATGATGTAGTCTAGAATGAGTTAGGTTATTTAAGAGAAAGTTTAAATAGTATAGGTCTTGCTCTAAGTTTGCATCCTTAAGCCCATTTCATAAAATAAGACAGACATTTTCAGTATATTATCAAACATCATTAATCCATAAATTTTAGAATAGCCTTACAACTACAGAGAATTACAGAAAGGGAAAATTATTTTAATGTTTGGCTTTACTTCTCAGAGTAGCTACTTAAGTGGAAAAACTGTAGTTTGAACATTAGCTGGTTTCTTTATTCATTTTAAGAGATGGGTTCTTGTTTCTCTTATTGATTTTTCTCTGCTCATTATAGGTCCCTTTATCTCCCTATGATTTAATCTCTTACTGACTTGGCACTTCTTGTAGGTGCTTCATTTCTTACTAACGGCGATTACTGGCTGTTGACCAAATATGATGTGGCTACTGAATTGAAACATTTTGCATTATCATAGTTCACTACTGGGAAGTACAGTTTTATATACTCCAAATCAGCACTGCACCTGACATTTAAAAATTCAAGGACCAACAAGGACAAACTCACAATAGAAATGTTCAACAATACAATCACTGTTTAAATGTCTCCTAATACTTGGGGGTAAAACAATATCACTGATCTAGAATTAAGTGAAGGAGATGATAACACAAACATTCCTGTCCTTAATGGGTATCTGATATTTCACTGGGATTTTCATTTATTTGATGTTGCAAAATTAAATTAATCCTGTATGGGCCATTGAGCAAACAAGCCATAGAAAATATTGATTTTGTTTAATCTTTTAGAGGTAAGATATTTCTTTTTTTAGTTGACAAGCCCAGAATTCTCAAGGGCAATAACTGCTATTTAGGCCACATATTCAGTCCCTAGTAGCAAAATAAATCCCAGATTACACTGAATATTATATTTATTGTTTTCTTAGCTGTTTAATATGACATAGCAAAACAGACATAAAGTAAACAGATTTCCCATATATTCTTGCCCCACACATGCCCAGACTCTCCCATTGTCAACATTTTCCCATTAGAAGAGTAGTCTACATCAACACATTATTATCACCCACAAATCGGTAGTTATACATTTGAGATCACTTTGGTATTTTATATTCAATGGATTTGAACAAATTTGTAATGGTGGTTATCCCTCATTATCGTGTCATGCAGACCAGTTTCACTGCCCTAAATATCCTGTGTTCTGCATATTCATTCCTCCCTTCCCTCCAATACCTAGAAACTACAGGTATTTTTATTGTTTCCATAGTTTTGCCTTGTCCAGGTTGTTATATAGTTGGAGTCATACAGTATGTAGCCTTTATATATTGATTTTTTTGTTTTGTTTTTTTACAGTTAGTGAGTTACAAGAAAGTTTCCTCCATGTCTTTTCATTGTTTGGTAACTTGTTTCTCTTCCTTTCCATGCCATTGGAATCTATTTGATTGCCTACATGTCCACATTGTGTTCATTCATCTACTAAAGGACACCTAGGGTGCTTCCGAGTTTTACAATTATGAAATAAAGCTAGTATGAACATCCACCAGCAGGTTTTTGTGGGGACATAACTACTCAACTCTTTGGGGTAAATATCAAAGAGCACAATTACAGGATTAAGTGGTAAGACTATGGTTAAACTTGTAAATCACTCCCAGCTGTTTTCCAAAGGAGTTGTATTACTTTGCACTACCATCAGAAATGAATAGAGAGCCTGTTATTCCATGCTTTTGCTAGCATTTTTGGTATTGTCAGTTAGTGTTCTGGATTGTGAAGAGGTATATAGTATATATCCTGCTATTATTTTAATGAGTAAATCTTGAGTCCACTGAACTGTGTTTTTTCCTCTAGCATTCCATTGCCAGAAATAGTACACTGGATTGTCAAATGGACTTCATTTTTCATCTGCCTTGATTTATTTGTGATATGTCTTTTCATGTGTTCTCTCTTCTTTTGGTTTAACTGTCAATATAATTTTGATTTTCTTTCTTATTATACGCTGTTATTTATCTTTCTGATTTAAAATTAGTTTTTCCTATGTTCTGTTGTCCACAACATAGTTTCTCTTGTTATGATCTTCCCACAGTTTCTCCAAATTATTTCTAAAATATTAAACTTTCTTCTGGATGGTAAATTCATTTTAATTCACAAACAAAACTATGAATATCCACATAATTCTCTAATAGAAATTTCAAGTGTATTATGTCCAAAAAATTGTACCAATAATCATAATGATAGAAATAGTAACATATCTTATAGCCATGGTTTATTTTAATCTTCATAATAACTCATCAAAAGGGAGTTACTCTACATTTTACCATGAACAAAATCAAGAAGTGAAATGTGAAGTCATGCACCCAGTCAAAAAACCAGTGAAGTCAAGAATTTCTTAAATCTAGTCTATCTGATGCTAATTTTACTGCTTCCCTGAACCAATTTCAGATATAATAAAACCAATTTTGCCACTTTGTTTAAGCTTAGTTAATGACTTCAGCATCTAGCAAGCACTCATGCTTGAAATCTAAAAGATTCCACACCATCTCCAATATTACACATATTCAATTTGTTTATGACTGGTTATAAATGAGTGTCAAAGAATCTTTAAATAAATCTCCTGCTTGCATTTTCTTTTCCACTATCCTTGTTCAAGAATTCTCTAATCTTGCTTCTGTCTCAGTCATCTTCCACTCATTACCTGACTTATTCTGAAACTACAACTTTTCACATCACACCCTTGACAAAATTTTTCAAATTATTCCAATTACATTGAGGGGAAAGTCCAAACTTCCCATCCTTTCATTCATAGATCCATTATGATTTACAGTTGTTTCCTTGACACTCAACTTTAGATCTCCATTATTTGTGTGTGGATATGCTAGTCACTTTCATACTTCCCTTTATTGTTTTGTTCATTATCTTCATTCTTTCCTTGTTTTCTTCTCTTACTTAAAGTCAAATTCCTCCCTACTCCCCACTTATATGTTTACATTTGAATACTTTGGTTATGTGTCTATATCCCAAAACAAACTGACAGGCTAAAAAGGGAAGTCAAATATGATTTTCACAATCTTCCTCTTTTTTCCCTAGAGATTCTACCATCCAGAACTTCTTGCACATAAAATCTCTTGTTAAAATCTTTGGTCTACATATAGTAAGATGAAAAATTTAAACATTTATATATGAAAATTTGAGAACCTGGGAAGATTAAATAGATTAATTATAATAGCTAATTTTTCTAAGTTACAATGTGGCAGTGTCATACAAAACCTTCACAATTGCATCACATAGATACATTTCAGATCACTTATAAAGCAGAATATTTCTTAAAAGATCTTAAAGATAGAAAACCAGGTTATATATGAAGAGTGGAAGATCAGAAAAGCA
>VMDO01013160.1:0-59314 GCA_007922755.1 Pedetes capensis | reverse complement strand
AATTGGTTATCCTGAAGTGTGGCCTCTATAATCATAACATTAAATGACTGAAAGATTATATGGTTATTTACCTAATGATTTCCTAAGTTAATGATTATCTCAACTCACTATGAATGTGTCTGATCACATCTGATCTTATTTAATCAAAACAGAATCTAGCCCTGGTATAGATGAAATTAGAATATCTAGAATACTAAATTCTACAAGTCTTGACTTAAAAGACAACAAAGCTCAGCATTTAAAAATCAGCCTCTATAGCCAAAGGTTGTAGGGCTTTATAACTAATTTTGTAACTGTAGACCCAGTATCTCTCTAAAGCATGGTATTGTAATACATGAAGTTGGAAAATGGCATCTCTATGAATAATAACTCTTATCGTGTGTTATGACACTGGAGTTTCAAGGTCAACCTGAGTCACTAAAAGTTGGATTTGTATATTGGTTGTGCCACATACTATTTTTATTACATTGACCAAGTATTTTCACCTCTCTGAGCCTCAATTTTCTTATGTACAGGATCAGAATAATAAAACAACTAATACCCTGGATTTTTGTCTTCATCAAATAATATATTCTATGTAAAGTAATTAGAATACCTGACGCATGATAAGAACACAATAGATTTCAGCAGTGATTATAGTAGTAATAGTAGAGTAGTAAAGTTCCACAGGGCTGGGATTTAGCTCAGTTGGTAGAGTGCTGCGCTGTAGTCTCTGAGGTCCTGGGTTCAATTCCCAGCACCACAAAAATGGGAGAAGGGCCTGGCAATCCACTCCCAAGGCAATCCCGAAACAGTCAGCCATTGAAAACCCTATGAGGGTCTCTATGAGTCGGATACCGACTCAATGGCACCTAACAACAAAGTTCCACAAATTTTTATGTTTTATATGGATTTTTTAATAATTGTCAATAATACAATAATGCATGCAGTAATTCTTACAGCACACAGATATTTTTATATTGATGTGCTTTGTTGAGTCAAAAATTTGGTCACTTTTAGGTTCTTTTTGTTTTCCTTTCTTTTTTTTTTTCTTTTGGTGTGGTACTGGGGTTGATCCCAGAGTCTCACACATACGTTGCAAGCGCTCTACCATTGAGCTGCATTGCCAGCCCAATTTTTATTTTTTTATTTTGAGTCAGGGTCAAGATTTCGCTAAATTATGCAGCTGTGTGTGGCCTCAGACTTGTCGATTCTGCCTCTGCATCCCTGAGTTGCTGGGATTATAGACATGTGCCAGTGCAACTGACTCACTATTAAGTTCTGAAAATCGTTCCCCTAGTACTTTACCTGGGGGCTGGGTAGCTCAGTTGGTAGCTCAGTTTAGCTCAGTTGGTAGCTCAGTTGGTAGATCGCCGCTCTGCAGTCTCTGAGGTCCCCAGTTCGATTCCCAGCACCACAAAAATGGGAGAAGGACGTTGCAACCCACTCCCAAGGCAATCCTGAAACAATCTGCCATTGAAAACCCTATGAGGGTCGCTGTGAGTTGGAGACGACTCCACGGGACCTAACAACAACAACAAGTACTTTACCTAAACAGGTACACTAATAGGGCCAGGATAATAGGATGTCTATTTCCCAGGCCTCTACTTACTGTTTTTAAGTGCAAGGCAAAAATGATAGCTCACTGCTTTTTAATTATTAATTTCTTTGATGAATAATGATTCAAAGTTTTATGGTAGGAATTTTAGAGAATTGGTGTTGTATTCACCTATCTTCACTTGTGTCATTTCATGCTATGTAGCAAACATTTTATCAGAATAATTTAAATGTCATCTATTCTTCCATAGCTGCTGACAGAAAAAATTTAAATTGGAGGCCATATCAGGCAATAAAAATAAATTGAGTAAATTTAAACATACAATGGCTAAACTTATGGTGGAATTATTTTGAAGCCCACATTTTAATATACCACTTGGAACCAATTTATATTAAAACATGCATTGATTATGCAAATAGTTGTAGAAAATTCAACCATTATCCTATTTCTAACAAATTGTTATGACTAATATCGTTCTTGCTTATAAGACTCATATGCCTTCCTTTATTCAATGAATATATTCATAAACTTGACCTCAAGTCAGGTGATAACATTTATGAGATGAGCCCCAAAAAGATATCACAACTCCACCTACACAAATACAATAAAGAATGGACTTTATCAGATATGCTGAATTTTGAATAATAATTTAAATAAATCTTATTCTTTAAACTCTGTTGTTCATACCCTCAGTCTCAAAGGAGATCAGTATTTACTAATCTTATGCAAGTGCAATGCTTAGACTACTGCCTGATACCTCCAGGCAGTTTATTGTATTCCGTTCTCTGTGCTCTGCTGTCACCTGGTTCATAGCTTTTTCATAACACTTGTCTGCAAATTCTGCTTACATGTCTGTATCTCTGCTAGGTACATAGCTCCCAGAGGTCAGGACCTTTCTTCATTTCTGTAGTCGCCCTACCTGGCATGGTGCTCATTGCAAAATGAATAACCACTGAATAAATGACTGACCACTGAGATGGTATAGACAGAAGTTCTTCTAATTAAAAGCAGTCTATTCATGCACCTGAACCTAAAGCAAAACTCTCAAAGGGATCACTGAGTAACAGCAGCGATTGATGGCATTTGTCTCATTCCTATTTTGCTTATTTTAAATTCTTTTCTTTGTATATTTACACTTTACAGTATTTCCCTTTTATAATTGATACACAGAAAATAAAATCCAATCCACAACAAACAAACAAAAACTCTCTTCTGTGGTCAAATTAAAATAATCGGTCTTATCTAACTGATGTCATTTTTTTTCATATAATGACTGATTCAACTTGCCTGAGGCTTTTTTGAAAATGTAATCATTTTGTGGTCTAAAGTGTTTGACCAGAGGAGAGTCTGTATTATCTGCAAGCCTGATAGGCATATGCTGTATGTCTTTTTATTATAATTATTTACTATAGATGTAGATGACAGTGAATAAGTAGACACACATCTGTTGATGACACATGTATGTGTATATAGGTTATTTATATTACTAAAGATCTGTGGAAAAGCTGAGGAAACATAAACTTGTAAATAATGGACTGAACAAAGCATACAAGCTTACACCAAATTTCATTTTCAGAGTTGTTATTTTTTCTCTGATATAAATAAGACACTTTCAAAATCAGACAGATTTGGGGGCACATAGTTTAAAGCAACATTAGAGTAATAAAGAAACCAGAATGTGCTTTTATTACTTGAGTTTTTACAAATGGTTTTGGGATAACCCAATCATATTATCACCTTTATTGAGTAAAACATGTAGCACTTTTCCACGGTAACAGGGACACCTGCTAGCAAAGCTGTTAAATGATAAGTTTCCCTATTGCTCAATTCAACTAACAAGATGCTTTAAACTGCCTCCTAATGTCTGTGAAACATCAGTACTTCTCTTTTTCTGTCCACTCTTGGGGCATATTGTAGAGAGTTATTCATCAATTACCAAGATTTTTTTTTATTCTCCAGAGGAAACAAAAGATTGTAAACTAGAAGGATTTATCACCAAAATCTGTCATTTACTCAAGTAAAAGTGCATCATTACTCATATATTTCACAATCCTTTGAGAATTATCTAAGGAATCATATCTTAATCAGAACCTATATTGAATGTTGCCAATATAATCATTCCATAATAAAAAAATAATCCTTAGATTCTAACTCTGAAGAGGTATCTGAAATTACTTGCAAGTTGATTTTATTGTTATTATTAATGTTTGAAGTATGCATTTTTATCCATCCAGAGAATATTGCCACTTGTGGTTATATATAGTTAAAAGTCAGATAATTTCTTTATATTTGAAGTCTTTGCTATTTGTCTTTCTATGTTGACTAACTATACACTGCAAAGTTGAAATGCAGTATTTGCATGCCAAATAATTCTAAAATGTGAACTGCATTCCTTAATATTAATATGGTTTAAGTGACACCAGTTATGTATGTCTATGATTCATATTGCTGAGCTGTTCCCCTTCCCTAGAATGATGTACTGTCACTGTCCTATTCATTTTGAATGTTGTATTCATAAGGGTTTTGTGACTAGACATCACTGTAAATCAATGTTATTGGACTATATTTTCAAACAAAACATTTACAGAGTCAGTCATCTCACATTCCACACTCAGAGTGTGATACTTGCATGAAGGTCAAATAAAGTCGACACCAACTTATGTATTAGTTTATTGAAAAAGCAAATGAAACCAACAATTTTTTAAATACTTTAGTAATGGGTGTAATGTATTCATGCTTCACACCAGGATTCCTAATAGTCTTAAGAGCTCTGCTAGAACTATAAACCAAATAGGATTAAGGAGATCGTTATATAAGTTTCTGAGGCTGTCTTTTCTGATGAAGCACAGGAAATATTGGAAGGATGTTGGTCTATGACTTTAGAAAGTGTGTGGTAGTATTAGCAATGTCACAATTTACTTCAGAATTAAAAATATTCATTTATGCTCACTACTTACTGTATTTGGGTCACACTTGATACACAGAAATAAAATCTATTTCAGTGCAAAAAGAAAATTAATCTTATTTTTTCTCTTCATGTCAGAAAGTCTCTTAGCTTTAAGTAAACAATTTTCCATAATTTTCCCAGTAATTTCATGCAGTGGAGGTCACAATTTGTGACCACCAGATAATCTCATGTGAAGTTTTCTTTTTTTCAGTTCATATGACTTTGAAAGAAGGCCATGTACTTTGTGAAAAATATGTGCACACCAATAATGTATACCCATGTTGAAATAATCCATCTAAGTGAGAATAAACAAGAATAGGAAATTACTTCTCCTCAGAGATAAATATAATTCTAGAGCAATGAGTACTGAATTTAGATTGCCTTGCATTGTTTGGGCTTTTTACATTATCTTACATTATTCTCAAAATAGAAGAAAGTATATTTTTTGTTAAAGTTTTTTAAATGAAAGTTTTTTCCCTAGAAAACAACATTTTGTGCAAAAAAGAACTTTCTGAATTCCTATTCTTATTTCTTTATATTTTTTGTAAATTTGCAAGATTTCAGAGAAAGAATTAAAATTACACTATAATAAATAAGCAAACAAAACCCAATCAAGAATCACTGTACCATCACTCAGAAATGTTCTCCTTAATAATAAAATGCTTTACCTGAACGAATTAATAAAGGTACAGTAATTTGGCAAGTAAAATAAATGAATTTTGCATAGAAAATAGCAATGTGCTGCAGGTACACTAATTTATCTTAAACTCAAGCCCATATTTTATACTATGATGACATCCATCCATTTTATATTCCAGTACAGCACTTAGTAAAGGGAGTAAAACACTCATTCATCATCTAGTCCCATAGTGTTACTTCCCAATTATGCTTCTTGGGGGGCTTAGTCAAGAGAAACAGTGGCAATAGACATCAGAGCTTTAATTAAAGAGCAATATATATGAGTGCTGTGGTGTAAGTAACTGTGTAACTTGCATTTTAAAGTAAATTTGATGAAGACATGACATTCACTAACATTTTATGGCCATAAATTGTTTCTAGATTTTAGGTTATTGGAATATTCTGGACAGTTTAATCACTTATTCTTGAATGTTATTTGAAGGGGTGGGGTATGGTGTTGGGAAAGAGAGGAGTAAGCCAAATAACAAAAACCAAAATGGTCCTTTTCCCTCTATGAATGGAAAAAAAATGAAGAGGTAAAATGAAATGTGTCTGCAGGTTTCTTTTAACCATATTAAATCCCTTTATTTTATTCATTTCCAATTATCACCAGATGTCATTCTTACATTATACTTCACATCAGTTCATTGCTATGCAGTACAGCCACCTCTGGAAGGTAATGTTCACTTCAAAGATGAAGAAAGCAAAGAATAAAGAGACCTGCTCTCTTGCCTACGGTTACATTATAAGTTAGTGGCAAAATGTGTATTAAAATTCAGGTCTCTAGAGCCGCAGTGTTTTAATTAGCTTAATAATCCATGCTAACTTTCATGATTGTTAGGGCTTATGTTTCAGTATTCTTTAACATTATTTTCTACACCTATGAAAAATGGCTGCCCTTCATAAGGTTAATGCAAACTATGAGTTACACCAATTATGCAAACCCTAATCTTTGTAACTTATCTACCTCCAGGGTGCTTAGTGCAATGTGAGTGTGTGCTTTATTTCTTATTCAGAAGAGATCTCACCAACCTCTATGAGCATTTTCCTTCTACACTATTAACAACAAAAACAAAACCATTAATTGAATGTTACTACATATAAACTTATAATGAAGATATAATTATCTCAACTATATTAATAAAGAAATTAATGTTCAGTGACTTGTCCATGACTGCATCGCTAATAAGAATTAGAATGGGAATTTAATTCTGAGGTTTATTCAAAGGTTCACAATACATGATCTTTGTATGTAAGGATAATTGTTAAAATATAATTTGATACTACTAGAAAAATCAAATCAATAGATGTACTCGAAAAAAAATTTTTTTTCAAAGTTGTTCACATGCAAAATTTTTCCTTAGCTCCATCTTCACTTAGTCATGATTTATATTCTAAACTTGATGTGTTCCTTCCTTCATTTATTTAAATAGTTATTTGATAAGTATTGAGCCAATTGTGGAATGTATAGAGCTTAGGGAAATGATTTCTTAACTGGTAACAAGCCTTAACATGGTCATAACAAATGACATTGGGTCACTAAGACCCATATCCATTTTAAGGATGTCTAGGTATTTATTTTTGTTGCAAATGGCTTTTTGTTTTAGTTTAAATTTTTTTGTAAAATATTTGTTGATTTTGGCTTAAAATATATGTTTATTATATATATTTGTTAACATGTTTATTATATATATTTATTAATAGTGCAAGGTGAACATAAATACACTGCTTGAGTCTGTTAGAATTAAGTCACCAATTAAGTGGAAGAATATTCTATCAGGAAGAAAAATAGACAAAATCTTCATCATTGAATTTATGTTGAGGAAAACAACAATAAAGGAAATAAATAGAAGATATGGAATGATACATGGATAAAGGAGCCACAGAAAACCAGAAGCAGGATGATGCAAGAAAGATACTTCTTTTGAACTGGATGTTACAGAAAGTCTCACTAAAAAAGGAGCCGTGAACTGAAAAAAGGAGCCATGAACTGAATGCTGTGCACACTCCTATAATTCCAGCATCTGAGGAGGCTGAGGCAGGAGGATTGCAAGTTCAAGGCCAGAGGTAGCCTGTACAAGTTAGTGAGACTCTGTCCCAAGAAATACAAATGTGTAAGGGGGTTGGAGGAGGAGCTCAGTAGTAGAGCTTTTGCCTGTCATGTGCAAGAGCCTGAATCAACACTCCAGTCCAAAAAAATAAAGAGAGGGAGAGAGAGAGGGAAGGAGAGAGCTGATTATGGCCTAAAAGAAATGATATAGAGAGCCAAAAGGATCTTCAAGGAATGATGTCTCAGGCAGAGGAAGCAACAGATAAAAAAATAAAGGTCAGAGGTCTAAGTCAGCTGGGGATGGTAAACAAGCCTTAGGCAGAATTCTAACATGACCCCTAAGGACCCTACCCTTGTACACTCTCCTCCACTTATGTGTGGGCAGAACCTGTAGATAAGAGATTTTTTAGATGTTATCAAGGTCCCACGTTCATCAATCTTAAGATAGGGAAATTATCTGGGTGGACATGACCAAATCGTATATGTAGTTTTGCATCTGGATGTAGAAGTCATAGGCAGAGGAAAACAAATATTTAAAGAGTAAGAAAGATTCAACTTGGGATATAGTCTGTGCTGCCTTTGAAGTTGGATGGGGCCATATGGCAAGGAGTGTGTGTGGACTCTGGGGGCCAAGAGAAACCTTAGCCAGGAAATAAGGACCTCAGTTCTATAGCTGCAAGAAATTAAATTTGACCCCAAAGTAAATAAGGTTAGATGTGCAGAGACTCCAGAAATTAACAAATCCTGGCTCACACCTCGAATTTTGCCTTATAAAACCTGAGTGAAACCTAGTCACACCATTTCTGAACTTGTGACCTAAAGAATTGTAAGTTAATAAATGGGTGCTGTTGGCTTCTAGATTGTGAAAATTTGTTACATTGCAACAGAAAACAAATCTATACTACTCAGTGGAGAACTGTGAAGGGTCTGAAATTTTATCCTGCTTGTATCCTAAGACTTAATTATGGGTTTCATGCATGCTCATAGAAAACATGGGACTATTGAATGAGAAATAACCTTATTATTTTCATCAATAGTAGTAGCCAGAGTAATAGGATATGTGCTGGTTCCTTGAATCCCTATTCCCACAAGACAGTGCACAGATGGTCAGGTAATGTCTGTTCACACATTGGGTTCTGTTACAGGATAGAAACTCCACATATGGGGAACAAAAATCTTTTCTAGTGGGCAGCAAGCCTGCCTGAAATTTGCTCCAGAGTGAGACTTAATCAGCCTATAAATCTGCCCTTTGCTCCCAAGAGTGACACTATCTCTATCTTCCAAGCCCACTTACTGCACAAACACTATCAGTGAATAATAGAAACTTGAAAATTGTCTCCCAATATCTTGTACCTACACTTTCCTTCTTGGATAGGGACAGGTATCAGCACTATTGAACTGTACATTCCTGAAGAATTAAGATAAAGTAACATTTATGAACATAGCACTGAAAGTATACATTGTCAAACTATAAGACCTCAAATTTTGTGAAAAAGAGATTTACTGATCTGATTTTTAAAAAATATAAGCTGCCATTAGCATGTTTGTATACATGTGTAATATATTTAAATTAACTTTACTTTTCTCTCAAACATATATTGCCAACTTTTGTTTTTCTCTTCTTTTCACTATTTCTAATTCATGTTATGGCTTTGTATTTTCTGTATCCTTCAAAAAATTAGAGCTATGGTTAAGCCAAGTTATCTAAAAGAGTATAATTTAATGAGCAATAGAAAAAAATTAGCCTTTCTATGTCTCTGTATTCCCCTGCATGTCTGTCAGCTTGTCATGCTGTGAGGGCTTGCATGTTGCTGTGATGCTGAAAGCTATGCCACTAATATCTCAGATACCAGCAGGACCACCCAAGGTGAACAGGTTTCAGCTGAACTTCCAGAATACGGAGAAGGACCTTGCAGCCCACTCCTGGAAAAATTAGCCATTGAAAACTCTATGAATAGCAGAGAAGCAATGTCAAATGTAGTACTGGAAAATAAGCCTCCCAGGCTGGAAGGCCTTTAAGAAATGACTAGGGAAGAGTTGCCTCATCAAAGTAGAGGTGACCTTAAAGATGAGAGTTGCATAAAACCCCTGGAATCTACAGTTACTGATGTGCTACATCTCAAAATGAAGAACAATGGCTACAACAATAGGCTCAAACATAAAAGGATCATGTGCATGGTACAGTCTTGAGTTATGTTTGTTCTTTTGTAATTAGAGTATCTATGAGTTGGACCCAACTCAAAGGCACTTAACAACAACAATAATGTATCTATATTTTAAGCTTGTGATAGATCATGTATGGTCTTTGGTTAATTATACTAGATTAACACCAAGGGTTACAAAGGAAAAAGTTGCAAAAATATTAGATATTTTTTGTACTGCCATGGCAAACTGAAAATCTCTGAAGATCCCTGGGATGTGACTAACCTCTGTACTCACACAACATATCCCTTGAAGAAATGACACACTCTTTTCATGCTGATTTGACAAATGAAGTTTCCAAGTCCACCCCTAGACCAGCTGCTATGTGAAGAACAGGCTTATTCACTTAGTCCTAAATTCTGCCTATCCACTAGCTAGTGGTAATGAGATGGTAAATGAGATGAAATTTGTCAATAAACACAGATCAAGCATAAATTCCCACTGGGAATCTGGGAAAGGGTCAATTCCAACTCACAGCTCACAGGCTGCTGAGTAGGGAGAAGGTACAGAGTGCAGTACAAGCTGGAGCAGAATCTACATAACTGCCACTGGAATAAGCACAGACATGATTAGAATTCTGTTATTGAATAAGAAACTGAGGTACAAATCTCATAATCAGTGGCAACATTAGGTTTTTAGGCCACATTTTCCAGCATAGGTCCACTGTCCTTGTCTTATTTTCTACTCTCTAGTGACATGATGAGTGAATTAATCTAAGTTTTTAATGAAAACAAAGATTGAAAGGTGGAAAAGGGACTGATAATGATTTGAATCCGCTCTTTGCAGAAAAATACAACTTCAAAGAAGAAAACACCTAGAAAGAGAAAACCTAGGTCGGAGTTTTTAAGACAATATTTGACTTCTATGTGCATTTGCCTAGTTCAGGACCTTCAATTACTCAAGAGATAACAACTCCATAGTAGATTGCAAAATCTGTGCCATGGAGAGCACTTTTGCAGATTCACTATCCCACTGTGACTCCTTCCAGAAGAGCTCAGACTAAAACAAAGAAAACAAATTCCCATGAAAACCTAACTAAAAGGTCACAGAAAGGAGAGGCAGAACTCATTAATTTTTTTCAGGGCCTGAGGGTTCATTTTTTAAAATCTGTGCCACATTGGCACGTGCAGCTTGCATGATGATTTTCTTTTGTATTAAAGCACACCCACTTCAGTTTATAATATTCCAATGCCTGGCTGCCCTTTGGCTCTGTTCCCTGGGGTTAGCTGAAGAAGCCTTGTAAATTCAGGAATACATTTCTCTGTGAATCATCCAAGGTGAACCTGCCTCGTGACAGAGTTTACTTCTTAAATAATCTTATAGCAATTATTTCTTACCTGAAATACAAGTAAGTTGAAACAATAACATCCGCATATCTGGTAAATTCTGTTAATTCTTACAACTACACCTTTTAAATAGGAGATGTGAGGCAGCTGTTATCCTCAGAAAAAGAAGAAATTAAAAAGACAGTAAATTACCATCCCCAACATTATCACTCCTATAAATTTAGGGGGTGATGGAAGACAGCAAAATTTGAAGGGATATATAACCTGGTTGGATTCAGTCTTCTTTTCCTACTTTCTACCAAGAAACAGAGAAAGAGGAAGAGAAAAGTTATTGTTGTTGTTAGTTGCTGTCTAGTCAAGTCCAACTCTTCACAAGCCTTGCAGGCATTTCAATGGCTGATGGTTTCGAGATTGCCCCTTCCAGGAGCAAACACCTGTGTTGGAGGTCTCAGTGGTCACGAGGAGACCAACAGTGGGTTGTCACGTTCTTCTCTTGTTTTTGCAGTGCTGAGGATCGAATCCGGATCCTCAAAGAGTGTGGAGTGGCATTCTACCAACTGAGCTAAACCCCAGCCCCAGAAGAGAAGAATTTGTTGTTGTTGTTGTTGTTGTTAGGTGCTGTCGAGTCGGTATCCAACTCAAAGCGACCCTCATAGGGTTTTCAATGGCTGACTGTTTCGGGATTGCCTTGGGAGTGGATTGCCAGGAACTTCTCCCATTTTTTTGCGGTGCTGGGAATTGAACTCCGGGCCTCAGAGACTGCAGCGCAGCACTCTACCCACTGAGCTAAATCCCAGCCCCAAGAGAAGAATTAGAAGCAGTTTAAGCAACTTTCATTTAGCCCATGTTTCACTCCTTATCGTAAATTTTCTTAGGTTTGAGAAGTGCAGTAGAGAGAACTTGCAGTAATCTTTCCAGAAAATATCTCAGGGAGAGGAGCAATACCCAAATAATTTCAAATTATTTTTCGGAAAGATTTTCCAGTTAAAATAAAAGTCAGCTGCTTGTTGGTATGTGAATAGTTACATGCTTCTAAAAGTCTTTTATAAGGTATTCATGCATTATCATAGTAATATGTTTGTGGTTTATATAAAGTACACAAAAACATGAAATTTAAATTGGTAGGGTAAAGAAGAAATCAACACATTTTTAGGAAATGTTATTCTATTCTATTTATTAATGGTGCTAAAAACTTGTTGTTGTTGTTGATGTTAGGTGCCGTCGAGTCAGTATCCGACTCATAACAACCTTTAGTACAGCAGGGGAACACTATTGTCAGTGCTTCTCTGCTGTTCATAGGGTTTTCAATGGCAGATTGATTTTTGGGAGGGGGTTGTCAGGTCGTTCTCCCAAGCCTACAGCTTCTGGTGTTCCCAGGTGGTCTCCCATCCAGGTACTAACCAGGCCCGACCCTGCTTAGTTCCAAGATCTGACGGGATCGGATGCCACAGGGCTACAGCTGCAGGCACTAAAAACTTAGGTTTTTGTTAAAATTTACACTTGCAATGTCATTAAATATACATCATCACCATGAAAATCTTGATCTGAAACTTTATGCTGGAATTATTTGCAGGTCTGCTTATAAGTTCTGTTTATTGAGACATTCTGTTTATTTGTTTAATGACCATCATTACTGGACAAGTCAAATAGTAAAAATTCATAGATCCAAGTGGAAGAATTGCCTATTTCCTGCATTTGCAAAATCTTGAAACTCATGTTTCAATTTCACCCACTAATAAAGCAAATATTTTGTTGAATTTGGCGAGGAGCTTTTGAGCTTCTCTCATGTTCGTCAGTTGTTCTTTCAAGTTAGAATGTGCCATATTTTCATATTTTTACAAAATATGCTCAAAGGCTCTCACAGCATTTCATTTGGAAGATTTCTAATCAGATTAGATAATTAGAATCCTAAGTTTTTAAAACATACTGATATGAACCATGTGCTGCTGCAAAAGCTTATGACCCCCAACTAAACTACTCCGGAGGCAGAGACAGAAGGATCACTTGTTTGAAGCCAGAGGCAGGCTGCACAAATTAACAAGACTCGGTCTCAAATTAAAAAATACAAAAAGGGGCTGGGGGTGAGGCTGAGCAATGGAACACTTGCTTAGCATGTGTGATGTACTGGGCTCAATCCCCCAGTACCACGCACAAGCATACAAAAGCATCCAGATATGAGAATTTTTGTAGGTGACAGTGTTTTTAGAAACAATTTGTCTCAAGTTGGACATGTTCATAATTACCACTTTTCAGAATGCTCTTTCCAAAACAGGAACTTCTATGAAAAGCAGATCCTCCCTAACATTATTAAAATGTGGTGATTTTCGAATATTTATTTTGTAAAAGAAAAATGCCTGCAGCCATTCCTCAGTGGTGTCCTATCCAGTCAGATCTCAGAAATTAGGGTCGGCCCTGGTTAGTACTTGGATGGAAGACTACCTGGGAGCATCAGGTGCTGTAGGTTTGGAAGAAGGACCTGGAAACCCACTAAAAAAAAAAAATACACACACACACACACACACACACACACACACACACATATCAGCCATTGAAAACCCTATGAATAGCAGAGAAGCACTAACAATACTATTTCACCTGTTGTACATGGGGTCACTATAGTCAGACACTGACTCAATGGCACCTAACACCAAAGGAAAAATATAGAACTATTCTATAACTGTGACCATTTTCAGTACACTCTCATAAAATAGGTGAAGATTTTATACGTACTATCTAAGATTTCCTTTCACAATATCTCCTTTAAAGTAGAAATTATTAAATATAGATAATATTGTCAATAAGTTCAACTTCAGAAACTACACTACCTCACAATATCCTGATAAGTTAGGAAGGAGTGAGGGGGTCCTTGTCCACCCATGGATAGCTCCTCTTCTTTCCTCGATGTGTAGCTGGTGTACATTTCACAGCTTGTGACTAAAGATGGCTCATAATTTCTCCCTATGCCTCAATCAAATCATCTTGTACAACTTGGGGTTTACATTATTATTTTGAATTTTAGATTTCATAATGACTTTTTATTTATAGAAAATTTAATTTCAGAGCCGGGCATGGTGGTGCATACCTGTAATCCCAGCCACTTGGGAGGCAAAGGCAGAAGGATCACAAGTTTGAGACCAGAGGCAGTTACATAATTTAAGAAGACCCTGTTTCAAAAGAAAAAACAAATAGGCTTGGCATGCAGCTCAGTGGTCTAGCACTTGCAAAGCATGCAAGCATAGAGCTCTGGGTTCAACCCCCTGTACCACACACACACACACACAAATAATAATTTCAAGGCCAGAGATGACCTGCATAACTTAGCCAGATTCCAACTCATAATTTTGAACTTTAGATTTTATAATTTTTGATTTAGAGAAAATTTATAAAGAGGATATAGTGTGATTTGTATGTCCTCCACGTAACTTCCCTTAATGTTAACAGTTTACAAAATATGGTATATTTGTCAAAACTATGAAGTTAATATTAATAAAATATTATAAACTAAACCACATGCTTTACATAGAGGTCATGTATTTTTTTCACCAATGTTATTTTTCTGTTCCAGGATGTACCTCATGATACCACACTACTCTTATTTGTCATACTACCTAGTCTCTCTGATATATTTTTTTCAGTTTTCTTTTCTTTATGATGTTAGCAGTTTTGAAGAGTAATGATCAGGTATTTTGTAGATGGCTCTTTGATTTACATTTATGTGATAATTTCATAAGAGTTTTGAGAAAAATACCATAGAAATGAGTTCTTTTTCATCATATCATGGTGCATAATATCAATATGACTTACCATTGAATTAATATTGATTGATAAATTGATTAGAGTGGTGATTGAGAAGTTTCTTCATGGTAAACTTACTGTTTTTCTTTATTTTTGTCAGATAGTCTTTAAGTCCAGTTCATACTCAAGGAGGAGAATATACACAATTTTGAATATAGCAAAGCTTGAGATGATATTTTGAGGTTTTGTAAGGATTTTTCAACGTTCCTTTGGCATTCAAGTGGGATACTGTTGCCACTGGATAGAGAAAGTGTTACAGAAAGCATCCTTGAAGGCTTTATAAGAGTTAAGAGGGACTCTATCCTAAGATACACCTTATGCATTCCCTCCTGGAGATAGGGTAAGGTTTTAGTAGAAATACTAGTGGATTGACAGCCAAATGAAAGCAAAAATTAGACCTTGGACATCAGAAGTATTATTCCCTTACTTTGCAAATATTCAAACAACATAGATTAAAAAGGGGTAAAAGATAAAGGAGAAGTGAAATAGTGGAAGATATAGATATTTCTATCGTTAATCACAGTTCTAAAATGGTGCCATTAAAGAATTTCCCCAGGAAAAAGAAGACTCATTGTAGGTAGAATTGTAATACTAACTGAGACTATGTTATGATCCTATTTTGAGAATTTATCTGCTATTGTAAAATAATGGGAGTTCATATTAGAAATTAAGTTGAATTACATTAAAAAACAAAGAAAATAATATTTTAAATATCTAAATTTTATTAACTGTTTTTACTTTCAAGTTTGTACCTCTCCAAAAAATTTGGCACCATAATCACAGGATACAAATATGAAGTCTGTCAGTGTAGGCTGGATATATGATGAGCATATACAAAATATCAAAACTGTGCTCCATGGCTAAACGAGATATATTTTCAGTTTGTTTATGCTTAGAGAAGACATTTCATAAAGGCCAATGGAGAAGAATGCTCACAAACAAACAATAGAGGATAAACTAGTGTTGATGAGAATAAGAATGGAGTCAGAGACACTAAGATATAAATCTTCTCTTACTATTCATTAACTCTATAATATTGCTGAATTCCTTAAAACTTTTTGAGCCTCAGTTTATTCATTTAATAAATAAAGATGACTCCCTTATGGGATTACTGTAAGAACTAAATGAAACTGTATATGTTGAATACCAAGTGCTCTGTGCCACAATTACTAAGTAATCAGTAAATAATAGCTAGCTACCACTTGTTGTTGTTGCTGTTGCTGTGATGATTATGATTTTTCTGAGTATCTATTTTGAATCCTAAAATTATAAGAAATTGAACCAAATTAGTAAAGTCTACCTAGGAGCTGAGATAAAAAAGGAGAGTTCATAGGGTATGTTATGGTTAATCTTGATTGCCAGGTTGATTGAATCAAGAAGGACCCAAAAGAAGAGTAAAGTACAACTCTAGGTGTGTCTATGAGGGCATTTTTGAGAGGATTAACTAAGGAAAGAAGCCCAGCCATGTGGGCAATACCATCCCATAATCTGGGGCCAGGTGGAATAAAGGGGGTAAAAAGAGAAAGCTGGCTAATGCAGACACTCTTTGCTTTCTAGCTGCAATGATGTGAGATGCTTGGATCTACCACATTCTCTCTCCATGGTGGGCTAAAATTTCTGAAACCATGAGCTAAAATAAGTCTTTCCTCCTTAGGTTATTTGGCTCAGTTTTTTTGTCACAGAAACAGACAAACAACACCACCGAGTAAACTAACACAGGGTATAAAGAATGAAGAGGTCAATTAAGACATAGCATTTCCACCAAGAAAATCAGTACAAAAAGAAGATATAAGTTGTGAGAACAGAATTGAGTGGAGGTTGACTAAGATGATAGTTTATACAGACACCCCACCCGTGGTGTTTTCTTGAGGACTAACGACATTTGGGAGGAGAGTCGTCTTTTATTGCATAGCTAAGGCATTTAGAATGTATTTTAACTATATATTTTATTTTATAAGTTCTAGTAAACATTTTATTATTTTATTTTTATTTTTGTAGTACTGAGGGGTTGAACCTAAGGAACTGTGCATACTTTGCAAGGGTTTTACCATTGTCCTGCACCCTCAGCCTATTTTTTATTTTTTATCATGAGTCTGGGTCTAAGTTAAGCAGGCTACCTCTGGCCTTCAACTTGTGATCCTCCTGTCTCTGCCTCCCAATTCAGTGGGATTACAGGCTTGAACCACCATGCCTGACAAAACTTTTTAACAAATAGAGTACAGGATACTTGACACAAATTTGCGTGAGTGCTTGTGAGATTTTCAACATTTTATTTTCCTTGGCTCACCAAGCATAGAGGATTAGTAGAAGTAAATTTTTTAAAGAATGCTTAGCTATTAAACAAAAACACCAACTTTTCCAATTTTTACTGTTATTGCTAGATATAGAGTTGTCATTTCCAAACGAATACTAGAAATTCATTGATTTCCCTTTAGGTTTAGGGTTACAGAGTTTTAAATTTAGAGGTTTATTTCAGGGACCCATTTAGCTGTTAAGAAATTTGCACTATTTCACTTTGGAAATGGCCAGAGATGCTGAAATATAAATTATGGAAGGAAAGACAAGGAAAAATCCTCAAATTTTCATTACACTTATATTTTCCTCTCATCAAAGGCTCTCAGAAATTCCCATGTTATATTGGTAATGCCAGATAGTTAATTTCTCTGCCCAAGCAGGATACACAGATTTGCTGACATTATAATACCCAATGTTTCCAGATCCTCAAGGATATTAATAAAAAGCTATTTCTTCTGGGAACTTCAGATTTTTTCCCCCTGGGAATGATTACAGATCAGTATTTGTTATCTCAAAATATTAAGGTAATTAGTGTTGGGTGAATTTTTAAAAAGTGCAACATTTACACTGGTCCAGATAAGTACTAAAGTTTAGAGGATGCTTATTTGAACATTATCAAAACTAGGGAAACTCTGGTATTTGCAAAATTGAAGTGTGAGTCTGGGGGAAAAGGGCTATTTGCAAGATTTGAGAGCATCATGTTACTGGTTGGGCTGAAAATGCTACACACATGGCCATTCTCTGCTTTTTCAGCATCTCTGGGTCATCTTAAAATGCTTTTAAAAGCCCAGAAGTGCAGAGACCATAAAAAGTTAAAACTGAGCTTTCAAAATCTTTGTTAAGTGAATTTTTTGAAATTTTTCCTTTGAAATTTTACCTAACACTATATTGGTCTTCCTTTTCAAGAAGTGATAGGATATCAAGTTACTTGCATGGCTCACCTGTTCTGTTCCTCCTTTCCCTCCACTTCCCATGCTTTAGACTATGAGAAAGATAGGGCCCCCTCGGAAGTCCACAGGAACTCCAATGCTTGCATCAGCTCAAGGGGGATCCAGAGCAAGGTGGAAAATAGGCCTGGAGACTTCAATGGCAGCTTGAACAGATTGTGCAGTATCACTTCACATGCTGTTGTATCCCCTTATGTAACATTTTTCTGGTGCTTACAAGAAATCGGCTAAGGGCAGAGTGAGGGAAAGCTGGCGTAGCAAATGGTCTTCTTGCTACTTTTAACAAAGCAGTCACACTACAGGAGAGCTCCCTCCTCTTGCATTCTGCTTCTACTGTCTTGAGTCCATTTCTGAACCACAGCCAGCTTCCAGCTGGTAGTGTACTATAATGCTGTCATGTCATCAACCCAGTCAAGATGTTCCAGCGTTTGTGTGTGCGTGTGTTTTATGAACTTGCCAACTTGGCTGTTTTCCCATAAATTGCATGAAATAATATTTCTTAAAAGAAAACTTGTCTACTATTTACCCATGGGTAAGCAGGTTTTTAGAGATTGCTCGGTAAACAGAATTCAGGTCAAAATTAGTGATAATGAACAGGCACTTATATTTACATATTCAATGACTCATATTTGGATATATTCAAATTCCAATATTAAGTAGAATAATGAGAAGCTACTATTGTAAGTAGCATCTGATACAAGTAAATTTTAATATTTCCTTAATATGTTATATTTCTTCACTACATAGCAACATCTTATTTTTTGACAGTTTTGTTTCTGTGTATGTTTCTTTCACAAAAGCTCCCTGGGAAATGACGAAAACATTATCTGTAAAATAATTGATAATAAAGTGTCAAGAGAATAAAATAGTTTTATGCCCCAAAAATATGTAAGTCAAGATGGTTTGAGACAAGCTTGGGTTTGTTAAAGTAAAAAAGAAAACACTTGTGGATATTTTCAATAATTTGAACATATGGTCTGAGCAGAAGCAGAAAAGGCACTTTTTAAACTTGATGTCAGATCACATCACATTATGTTGATTTATACAGCATAACATGATATGCTGCAGATTTTTAATAAATGGACCTTCTTTATAAACTCAACTAGGAAAAACTTTAGGGTGCAAATCCTGTGATGCCCTTTGGGATTCTTATTCTGTTCTGCACTGCATTTTCAAGAAATTCAGAGAAAAAAATATATATATTATTTCTTATATTGGGAGAAGCAGGAAACCAATATATTAAAAATTAAGTTTTAGCAGAAAAAATTGCATCAACTAGAAGAAATAAATTTCCTTTATCTAGGCCTGGAGCAAAGATTCGGTAATAAGAAATGAGTGAGTTCTTTGGTAGGGGAACTGTAATGAAAGATGGGAGGAGCTCCGTAAGGGAAAGTGAAAGGAGGACAGCATTGCGGTGCGGGAGTTCCCATCACAACTCCATGAGTACCTCGTATCCTTGTGTTTCGTTATTCCCTTCTTACACTGACTCAGAAAAAAGCAGCTCAGAGTTTTAAAATACTTTTCATCTGTAACACCCAAACTGTGTATTTAAGAAAAAAAAATGTTTAAAATCTATGCTGTTTGTCAGGAGAAGCAGAAACATAAATATTAAGTTGTTGTTGTTAGTTGCCGTGGAGTCGGTATCCGACTCATAGCGACCCTCTGTACAACAGGGGAAACACTATTGTCAGTGCTTCTCTGCTGTTCATAGGGTTTTCAATGGCAGACTGATTTTTGGAAGCGGGTTGCCAGGTCCTTCTCCCAAGCCTACAGCTTCTGGTGTTCCCAGGAGGTCTCCCATCCAGGTACTAACCAGGCCCAACCCTGCTTAGCTTCCGCGATCTGACGGGATCGGATGCCATAGGGCTACAGCTGAAGGCAAAATACTAAGTAGTCAATCTAAAACCTCTCTGTATTTTCACTTTTCAGAAAAATGAATATAAAAACTTTTACTTTCAGACTATGATTCTGACTTAACTTTCTTTCATTTTACTTATGGAATATCATCTAAATTACCTATTATCTGTAATTAAATGAAAATCTTTTCAGAACTATGTAGTTGTATATGTATAGCTAGAAAAAAATGACTTAAAAACTGTTCATTATTTACCTAGAGGACTACCATGATATATTATAAAGATATGCAAAGAGACACAAGAAAAGCACAAAACACCTGAAAGAATACCAAGGCAATATTTTACATAAATTGTTTGGCTAATGAATTTCATACGCAAACAAACAAATGAGAAGCGGTTGGAGGCTGGGTTTGTCTGTTATTTCTTATACTTAGCATAAAAATGAGTCAGAAATATTCGCTAAAAAAGGAATTAATGAATACTATGTTGTCTAGTTGTTAGGTGCCGTCGAGTCAGTGTCTCATAGCAACCCTCATAAGGTTTTCAATGGCAGACTGTTTCGGGATTGCCTTGGGAGTGGATTGCCAGGCCCTTCTCCCATTTTTGGGGTGCTGGGAATCGAACTCGGGACCTCAGAAACTGCACCGCAGCACTCTACCAACTGAGCTAAATTCCAGCTGGGAATTTAGCACCGCAAAAATGGGAGAAGGACTTGGCAACCCACTCCCAAGGCAATCCCTAAACAATCTGCCATTGAAAACCCTATGGAGTCGGGACACAACTCGAGGGCACCTAACAACAACATGTTGTCTAGAACAATCAGCCATTGAAAACCCTATAAGGACCACTATGAGTTGGACATGACTCGAAGGCATTTAACAACAACAACAAAAATGTTGTCTAGAAAAGGGAATGTAGCAGATTGTATTATTCTCTTAAGAATGTGAAAGGGGAAAGAAAATCTATTATTATTTTTGACAAGTATACATGGTATTCTTATTCTAGCAGGGCCTAAGCTAGTTGCTTTACATGAATTGTTTAATTGGATTTTCATTAATATACCTATTTTAGATTTAAGAAAAGAATAAAGCAGAGGTTATAGTTGATCTATAATTTGTCTAAGGTCAATAGCTAGTCAATGGTAAAACTAAGACAATAAGATCTCTAAGACTTCACAATGTGCTGCCTAAAAGTATTCAAGGAAAAAATAAAATGATAGCTGTAAAATATCAGTGACCTCAGATAACTTAGGTATATGATAAGTAGAAATCTTTGATTGCATAGAAACCAGGGGATGTGAGGAATGTGAAAAGATCAACCAGAGAAATAGCAAAATACATTAAATACAATTTGGTTTGAGGTAGTGTAAGCAAAGGAATTGAAGCACGGAAGGATCTGGAGACCCCAATTATGATCTATGTCATATCAGCAACTAAGAAAAAGGTTTTGTGATGTGATGCCAAAGGAATCAACAAAAGATGGATAAAGTGATTCAACAATAAAATTGACTTAATGTCAGCAGTAACAATATGTTTCTGGAAGGGAGGAATGGAGGTACATAGATATTTTGCTATTTATTTTAAACACAATTCTATCTGCTTTTCAATTAAGTGTTTCTGCCTAAGCTCCAACTTATCTTGGAGGAAGAAAGAGAAAATGAGTAAATTCATGTATTAGTTGGGGACAGTTCTGACATTGAGAAACAGAGATCTGAAAGATGAGGCTTAAGAAGGAAAGTTATTTCACTCATGCACATGAATCCAGAGTAGATTGTCTAGAGTGCACAAAGTATTCCTTGGTCTTCCTCCATCACACTTGTTCTCCACTTTGAATATAAATTTGTGATCCAAGAAAACTGGTTCTTTCTAGCTATCTTGCTGCCATTCCTATCAATCAGGAGGTTGTGGTTAGGTGCCATCCAGTCATGTTCCAACTCATAGCAACCCTCATCGGGTTTTTGACATCTGACTGTTTTTTTGGGATTGCTTTGAGAGTAGGCTGCCAGGTCTGCCACATATTTTTGCAGTGCTGAGGATGGAACCAGGGTCCTCAGAAAGTGCCACCATACCAACAGACCAAAACCCCAGCTCCACAATGGGAAGGAGGAAGGGATAATGAGGAAGGGAAATAAGTGTTCTGCCACTGTAGCATCTGATCCATTCAGATCTCGGAAGCTAAGCAGGGTTAGTACTTGGATGGGAGACAGCCTGGGCCCACCGAATGCTGTAGGCTAGAGAGAAGGATCAGGCAACCTACCCTCAAAACAGAGTCAGCCATTGAAAATCCTGTGAATAACAGAGATGCACTGACAATAGGGTTTTGTCTGTTGTACACAGGGTTGCTATGAGTTGGACACCAACTCA
Source organism: Pedetes capensis (assembly GCA_007922755.1). Lineage (NCBI taxonomy): Eukaryota > Metazoa > Chordata > Mammalia > Rodentia > Pedetidae > Pedetes > Pedetes capensis. Next base: position 37,358 of record VMDO01013160.1, on the reverse strand, counting down.
AGGGCACCTATAAACAAAAATAACAGCAAAGGTTTTTCAATCTAGAGGAGAGGAAGGTCAGAGAGAAGAGCAAGAGTACTCACTATTTGTGTTTACTTGCTTGTTTTCCTATAGAGGGTTCTTTGGAGATGAAGGATTATGTTTTACTAAATTAATTCTAGTTCCTAACATGCAAAATATATCCAGCTTTTTGTGAAATGAATAAATGAATGTGTGAATAAATGTCTACAAATTCCCTTTGAACTTTGAATTTAAATAAAACCTTAATATAATTATCATAGTTATGTTGTTGTTGTTGTTAGGTGCCATCGAGTCGAGTCCGACTCATAGCAACCCTCATAGGGTTTTCAATGGCTGACTGTTTTGGGATTGCCTTGGGAGTGGGTTGTCAGATCCTTCTCCCATTTTTGTGGTGCTGGGAATAGAACTTGGGACCTCAGAGACTGCAGAGCAGCACTCTACCAATTGAGCTAAATCCCAGCCTGTCTATCATAGTTATACTAAATCAAAAAAGAGAAAGCTTGGGAGCAAGAAGCCTTAGCTAAAGTTTGGAAGAAAATGTGTGGAGGTTATACTAGGATATCAGGAAATACCCCCTAAATCTCTACTTGGTCCTCACTAGCCACAATAGGGAAAACAATGAAATGAGAAATGTGTTTCTGAATATTTCTGAATTTTCAACTGTAGATGTTGAAGAAATTAGATTTTCAGGTTATAATATTTCAAATGTTATATTTTAGACAAAAATGTTTCAACAATTACTTTTGTTCTGTAGGTTTTAAATAAGAACTTAAAGATGGCAATACAAAGAAAATTTTCACAGCCAAGTTTATAGTCTAAAAGAAAATCAGAAGAACAAAATAAAATAAAAAGAACAGACAGTTAGATAACTCACACAAAATTTCTACAAAAAGGAATACATTATTTTAAATTTAAAATAAATAAGAATGTTCTTCGAATGTGTGGTTAGTAGCTGAAAATGGCCCTTAATGAATCAGGGCAGCCTTTGGCCATGCCCTTGTGCAATGTCTTGCTGTTCCTGCCATCAAGAAGTGAGTGTATTTTCCCTTCCTTTTGACTAGTCCTGGCCTTGTGATATTATTTTATTTAAAAATTTTATTTAAAAATGATATTCTGGGACTTTTGTGACCAAAATTTAAGAAACTGTTAGATTCTGGCTTCACTCATGGAGACCACAGCCACCGTGCAAAGCAATCCAGCCCATCTTACTATGGAGGGAGGCCAGGTGGAGAGAAAGACTCAAGAATAACAAATCCAATGATGAAACAGGTCCCACAAAGAAAAACCAAAGCCCCAAACATAGGAGACAGTCAGACCAACACATGAGGGAAAATATTAAAACAGCTGTGCAAGATAGCTCCCATCCATTTTGTTCCAGCAAACACAAAGGGTGTACATATGAGTTAAGTCATCTCCAAACCTCCAGCTTTGTCATGGCAGTCCTTTTGGTGGTATTGTGGAACAGAGATGAGCTGAGTCCCACAAGTCCTGCCCAAATTCCTGACCCATAATTGTGAGCAAGAATAATTAACGTTATTGAGTAGTGCAGTGGTTTGTTATGAATCAATAAGTAACCAATACAGTATCTCAATGATTATCATAGTTTTATGTACCTTCCAGAAATGAGTCTCTGTTGGTAGCACACCAATTACTGTACAGACTATAGTGCTTGACAACAGATGTTCTGTAACTTCTGTTTATTTTTTAAATCAAAGTAATGGTGAGATTTTTTTCAATAAAAACAGATATCTTGTGTAGTGTATCCACATAATGTGTCTGTTAAGGTTGAGTCAAAAAATAGCAATGATTTTATAAAATTGTCATACATAGAAGAGAACAAAATGATCTCATTTTATTAAATAAAACAAATCACATTTCTAAAACGTAATATAAATACAATAATATATCAAATAATATGTAAGTTCTATTAGGACACTAATAGTGAAGTAGACATTCATGTATGCACTGTTTTTATTAAGGAATATAATTGTTTAAAATTAGATTTTCATGCACACAGATTTTGTTATCCAATTTAGAATGACATGACCAGTTACATTTCAATTGCTAATATCTAGTAAATTGAAGCAAAAACTATGTAAGAAATAAGAAATACCATATTGAACTACAAAAAAATATTCCAACTAACTTAGTTTATTGGTGTTATTTGTCTCATCAATAGGCATAAATAGGAAAAATAGTTGGAATTAAGGCAAAGAACAATGTCCAGAGTCACAGAAATGACTGTGTAATAGATTTTAGCTTTCAAAGACTGAAAGATGAGCTGTATTCCCAGAAAAATATCTTAGGTTTAGCAGAAGAAAGAAAATTAAATGAGACTCTACTGCATTTGTTTGATGTTTTATTGTATTTGACCACTGATCATTTTATGTTTTACTTCACTACTTTGGATTGAAGTGGAGTGAAGAGGGAAGAGTTAAATGATGTTACTCAAGGATTATCACTTAAATTTAATCGACCTTGATAAACCCCACATGATAAGTCAGAAGATTTTCCTTTTCTCTGTTTCACCAAAAAGTGTCAGATATAATCCTTGATTTTTGCTAAAGTACTTTAAAATCATAAGATGATATAGAGAATTTTTTTAAAATGTTTTATAAAATAAGATTTTAAGAGAGTTCATTTTGTGTAGAAATGTTTACAGGTTTTTAACAGATAGTCTCTAGTGAGTCATAATCTTTCTCAAGTCTATGTTTTTTTTATACTTTTAGGTATATGATGTCATTTCCATTCAATGTAAATTTTTTAGGGAGAAGTAATCAGTTGAAATCTGAAAAATCATCAAGTTTTTACAATTAGGTTGATTGCCAGTCTATGTTGTTCATATCAGACAAAAATTTGTCACTTAGTGAATAACTTGATAATGATGAATGACACTTGACTGTGTACACCTAAGTACAATGTTCATATAATATCCATGGAATGTTCACATGCCCTTTTATCCCTAATGCATCTAACTTTTGCTTTGTAAAGCATTTTATGGATAAGAAAGTCCACACAATTCCCAACTATAACCAAAGACAAGGGACACAGTTTTGATATGGGGACAAATAAATTAAAAGTAACAAATTGTGTCCAGTCTACTTTTCTTAGGTTTACATTAATATGTAAATAATTAGATCAGAGCTCACTTTCTGGATTATACATTGAGTGGGATTAAATCATTTAAAACTTATATACATTGAAAATAATGATAATTTAGTAGGCACAACATAAAAATACCATCGTATAACAATATAAGGTATAAATTTATAAGTTTTGTTTGAATCATGTACACATAAAGAATAGATGTCTGCAAGAAAGTTTTTTTCTGAAGTGTCACTGTAGTCTTGGTGATATTCAGAAGAGTTTTCACCATCAGATCAACTGCATTCCGTCAAGTTTAGTACGTGTCTTTGTGTCTGTGCAATGGTAAAACAATAATAATGATAATAATGGAGCATCAGCTTTCATTTAATATGGAAAAAAAGAATATCTTTTACTTTTTCTGCATCAGGTAGTTTCAGCAGCAAAATTCTAAGGCTATTAGGATTTGTTTCAGTAATCCACTACTATATAAGAAATTATATATAAATATTTCCCATACACTTAGTGGCTCAAAACAACAATGTACAGTATTTTTTGATTCTGTTTGTTACTGGATTCAATTCATCAGTTTTTCTATTCTACATGTTTGATGTAGAATTCTTGGCCTGGAATGTCCAAAATTTTTCACTCTCATAGCTTGGCAATTCATGTGACTCTTGACTGAGCACAGATCCAGAGTTGAAGGGAGCACTTCAGTGTTCTTCTACATTGCCCCTGTTTGTGGCTTGGGCTTCCTAGAACAGGGTATCTGGATGTCAAGAGGGGCAATTCAAATGTGAGCCACTGAAGAGGAATGAGGCAGAAGCTTCTGGTCCTCTTAAGTCATTGTTGTTAGGTACGTTTGGGTCAGTATCCGACTCATAACGACCCTGTGTACAACAGACGAACCACTATTGTCAGTGCTTCTCTGCTATTCATGGGGTTTTCAATGCAGATTGTTTCTTGGGAGTGGGTTGCCCGGTCCTTATCCCAAACCTACAGCACCTGGTATTCCCAGGCCATCTCCCATCCAAGTACCAACCACGACTGGCCCAACCCTGCTTAGCTTCCAAGATCTGATGGGATCGGATGCCACAGTGCTACTGCTGCAGGCCTTCTTAAGTCATAGTGTCACTTAATTAGTAGAAGAGTACATCACTCACATTCTATTCATCAGTGTAGCCACATGATCATTTAAGTAGAGGGGAAATAATTTCATTTCTCAAAGTGAGGAATGACATTTACAAATAGAGAGGAGAGGATTGGTGGGCCCCCTTGGAAATATACCACACACTCATGCACTAAAGTCTTAACCTTCCCCATATGAACCTTTAAATGGAGAAAAAAACAAAACCAAAACAGAATAACTGAATTAAGGGACATCTGAAGAGCACCTACCAACTGGCACACACAACTGGATTTTGTTAGACTGTAGCCACCCCAGATCATGTCAATATTGATGATAGAAAATGAAATGCTTTAAATATCCAATTTGTTATAGCTACAGTTCACATGCTCTTGCATGTCAAAAACCTGGACTTTACCACACCTTCCACATTTCTAGAGTTGCCCTACCTAGCTTCATGGATGACAAGGAACAAATCTATCCTCTTGTATTGTAATCACATTCCTTCTTTGATATCAAGTTATTTGCCAGACAGAAGTGATTTTCTTCCCTGACCACAGCCACTGATTAATGCATTGTTCTATCTAGTTTTTCATAGCATACCTTAATCAGGAAGCAACATGTATCAAGATTTCCAAAGGCTGAAGCTAAGGTAAGCACTATATAGGCTGAAAATCCTCTATAGAATGGGCTATTGTTAAGTCCCACAGACCAAAACTCCCAATCAGTCATTGCTTAAGTATATAGAGGCCCTTGCATCCTGGGGTCTGGATTTTCTCACACCAAAAATATATATACATTATCTTCATGCCTGAAAGACTGGGTCTAATATTACTTTATCCCCAGAGATAAGAAGAACACTTCACCTAAACTCCCCACCCCCCCGGCATTTGAATTCTAGTCCAAGCTTATTTCCTTCCACTCATTTCCAGAATGATTGGCACTGAGAACACACATTGGTTTACAGTGCAGTGCCCACTTTTATGAATATTGTGCGACCTGGATCACAAAAACAGCATGCAGCAAAAACTGGTAGGACATTTCTAAATCTGATGTATTATATCAAATATCATATTATATGAGATACTTCATTCCAGCTCTTTTCATTTTCAACCAATGGAACTTTAAGAGAAAAATCAGATCTGATTATGCTGGTTAAATACAGAACAGGCAGGTCATGAAAACAAAACAATTGCTTTAACCAAAACTCTTTCTCAACTCTGTCTCCATCTCTTTCTTGGTTTTTCTCATATACATATTACAACATCAGCAAAGAACAAATCAATTTCCAGCATTAGATACTCTAAATCCACATTCAAAAAATTTACGCTAAATTTAAAAAAGCTAAACTAAATTTGGATTGAATTAGTTTCCTAAGGCTATAATAAAAGAGTATTACAAACAAGATAGACTAAAGTAACAGAAATTTGTTCTCCTAATACTGGAAACTGGAAGACTGAAAATGAGGTGTTCACAAAGCTGGTTCTTTCTGAAACCTCTGTTCCACACCCCTCTCCTAGCTTTCAGTGGTCACTGAAAATCCTTGCAGTTCCATGATTTGTATGTAGACACATATCACCTCCAACACTGCCTTCATTGACACGTTTTTCTTTCCAATGTGTCCCAATTTCCTTTTTCTTGTAAAGATATCGGTCATTGTATCAGATCTTGATTACATCTTCTTATCTTATCTTTACATCTGCAAAGATCCTATTTCTAAATAAGGTTGTGTTCACATGCTCTTGGGGTTAAAACTTCAACACTCACTTTTAGAAAGAATTTAAACTATGACCCAACCTCTCTGTTCACAAAAAGCTACTACCTTAAGGTAGGAGTCATACCACTAAATAGCCCACTTCATACTTGTTATAGATGTGTCATAATTTGGATTATTTTATTGATTCACAAATTTCCAAAAATAATCCAAATGCATTCCTTATTTACCTAATAACTTAAATCCATACAACTTAAAAGGCTGGATCATCTAAGTTGTTCCTTCCAGAATAAAAGAAAGTATGCCCTAAGACAAATACCAATTTCCAGCCAAAAGGCAGACAAGACCCATAACCTCCCACTTAGCAGTTTTCTAATTTCAAAAATCTTAACTTCCCATTTGGACCAGGTACATGTCTACAGGGATAAAATGGAATAATTGGGTAAAGAAATCCTCAGTGTTGTTAGGAAGAAACAGTGAGATACAAATGGAGGGTAATTTCATTATGCTTTTTTCATTCCACTGAATACATTTTCTCAGTGAGAAACCTTCCCTATCTTCTTTTTATCCCTATATTTTTTAAAAAGTAGAGCTGATCTTTTATCCCCCTTTTACACATTACTCCTTGATCTCTAACAACAAATTTTAAAAGAATCTGAATTTTGGAGATGTGGCTACACTCCTGAGTAAACACAGCATACTACCTACTGAGAGACAGCATCTCCTGCTGTCAAGACTCTCTTTGTCCTGAGATGAGCTTGGGAATTATCCAGGGTTTGTACTGCCAGTGTTTGGACAGACACCAAAAAGACCATCAGTGGCTGTGAGAGTCTATGCTGAGGAAATATCCTCCACCAACAGTAATTCAGACTACTCTCTCCCCCATGATTTTCAAAGATTTAAAATCAGGCTGGCAAACATGCAAATTATAATTCTAGCCATAAACACTGCTTGACTTAGGTCTGGGATGATGACCAATATCTCTGAGTTCTGAGTGAACTGAACATTCTACTGTAGAGTGAACAACTACTAGATGAAGTCTCAAACTTAACTTTTTTTTATTGTGGAATAATTATAACATAAAATAACTATAGAAAACCACATAACAAACCCCACTGTGAATTCCCTATTTAGTTGCATTCACTGTTTGTCAGTTTTTCTCAGTATCTCTCAGAATACATGTTTTTACTTTTAATATACCAAAGTTTATTATTTTTCTTGTTTGTATTTTTGTATATGTGATAGGAAAATATTTTCATGTCCTGAAGCCAGGGTATTCGCTTATATTTTTTCTAAAGAATTTAAAGTCTACTTTATTTATTTATTTATTTGTTTAGTTAGTTAGTTAGTTAATTAGTTTTAGTGCTGGTGATGGAACCCATGGACTTGCCCATCCTAAGCAAGCACTCTACTACTGAGCTAAATCTTTAGCCCTTTCATTTTTACTGTATATATTTACCTCTATCGAAATATATTCATCTACATGAGATGAAGGGACACTTATTAACCAGTTTTCTAAAACTCAGATATTGAATGGTTCATATTTTCGTTTGATTTTTGTGAAAACAAAATATACTGAAAAATTGAGATAATTTTAACTAAGAAAATCAATGAGGAACATTTCAAAGAAAAGTAAGTGGAATTGGGAATTGATCCAGCAGGAAAATTAGAGTCATCTGCGAGTGTTAGGCAGTCTTGTGGAAGAATGCAGGTAGTTATTTTATTTATGAAGATGTGCAAGGGCATGTTTTCCAGTTAGAAATTTCCTGGAATACACAAATGTGTAGGGATAGCAGACTACAGAATGTCAGCATAGGGAGTTCTTAATTATTCTGCCTTCTGATAACACAAGGATGAGATAAAATCCACGTTGGCACTTATATGATCAAATTATTGTTTTATTACCCATTTTCTATGGGTTTGAGTCTGTTTCTATATTTAGTCTATCTACATGTTAATAATCCTGCAACCACACCATTGTGGCATCTGGCCCTGTCAGATCTCAGAAGCTAAGCAGGGTCATGCCTGGTTAGTATTTGGATGGGAGAATTTCTAGGAATACCAGGTGTGGTAGGCTTGGGAGAAAGATCCAGCAACTTGCCCCCCCCCCCAAAAAAAAATAGTGCCACTGAAAACCCTATGAATAACAGATAAGCACAATAGTGTTTCATCTGTTGTACATAGGGTCACTATGTACACCTACTCCAGGGCACCTAACAACAACAACATGTGTTAATATGAAGCGGGCTGGGATTTAACTCACTTGGTAGAGCACTGTTCTGCAGTCTCTGAGGTTCTGAGTGTGATTCCCAGCACCGCAATAATGGGAGAAGGACATGGCAATACACTCCCAAGGCAATCTAGAAACAATTTCAGCCATTGAAAACCCTATGAGAGGTCGTATGAGTCAGACAGGACTCGATGGCACTTAACAACAACATGTGTTAATAGGAAGTGCAATCAGAGTGCTCCTTGGATGGCTAGAATGCATCTGACATATTCTGGATATGTAGTCAGGAGAAACCAATCCCTAGAGAAGGACATCATATTTAGGGCAGTGGACAGTCAAGAAAAAAAGGAAGACCCTCAACTAAATGGATTGGCACAATGATTGCAACAATGGGCTTAAACATAAAAAAGGTTATGTGCCTGACAGAATCAGGGAGTGTTTTGTTCTGTTGTACTTAGGGGCACTATAAGATGGACCCGACTCATCCACAACTAACAACAATGTGCTAATATCACTCTTTCATAATTATAATAACCATATCGTAATTTTTAATATTTCATGTGATAAGAATGTTGGACTTTCTTATCAAAATTATCTTGTCAAGTTTCAAGAAAACTAGTTATGGCTTTTGTTGGTGAACTTATAGATTAACTTTGAGAAATGTAACAATTTTACATACAAGGACTTCCCATACACTAATTTGTTTTGTTTTGTATTTGCTAATGAATTTTGTTGTATATTTCACTAAATCTACAACATATTTTTTTTCATTTTTAATGAAATCCAGGAATCAAATATGTGACTAATTAGCTGCATTTTGTAAAATTTAGTTTGTGCTAGATTTAATTAAGAATATATTTTGACTAAAAATGTAGTATTTACTAGTTGTAGAAATTTTGTATAAAAGAAAATGGTAACAGCAAATATATACATTCATATTTTATATTTTTTCTTTAAATATTTTCATTATAAATATATTTATATTTGATGAAATTGAGATCATATTATATATAATTTTATAATTTATTCTTTTAATATCACAAAATTTAAACTGACAAATATTATACCATCATGTGGGTTTGCAATAATTACTTCATTCATTTCTTTATATTGGCTATTTTAATCTCAGTTTTAGAGATAATGCATTTTAAAAATGTTTATATAATAAATCTTGCCAGCTCTGCTTAATTCCTTAGGACAGAGTTCAGCAAACTATGTCTTGCTGCCTGATTTTCAAATACTGTTTTATTAAAGCACATCCAAATTAATTTGCTTATGTCTTGTCAAAGGAAGTTTGCAGGGTAAACAGCAAAACTGAAAAGAGAAGACAGAGATGAAGTCTTGTTGTTGTAATATGTCATTGACTTGGGTCGGACTCATAGTGACATTATGTATAGGAGGAGGAAACTCTCTCCGATTCTGTGCCAGGCACATGATCTGATTTATATTTAAGAACATTGGTGCACACATTGTGTCAATCCATCTAGGTGAGAGTTTTCCATTTTTTGTTGACCTGCCACTCTCCCAGGGATTGATCACCCCTGAGTATATGTCCAAAATATGTAAGATGCAGTCTAGCAATCTTTGCTTCCAAGGAGCATTCTGGTTGCAATTCCTCTAGGACAAATCTATTGGTCCTTTTGGCAATGTATGGTCTATTCAATATTCATCTCCAGCACCATAATTCAAAAAACTCAATTCCTCTCCTGTCTCCCTTGTTCAGTGTTTAGCTTTCACAACCATACAATGTGACTGAAAATATCATGGCATGTGGTCAGGTGCACCTTTGTCTTCAATGTGACATCTTCACTTTTCAATACTTTAAAAGAGATCTTTTGCCACAGCTTTTTCCAATGCAATGCACCTTTTGATTTCTTCACTGCTGCTTCTGTGGTTGCAATTGCACTGACCCAGTTATGAGGATTTTTTTTTGTTGGTGTTGAGGCCAGTCCATTCTGAAGGTTATGTGATTTGATCTTCATGAGTAAATGTTTTAAATCCTCTTCTCTTTCAGCAAGCAGAGTTTTGTCATCTGTATGAAGCAGGTTGTTAATGAGTCTATCCCCAATTCTGATGCTGCATTCTTCACCATAAATTCCAGCTTCTTGGATTGTTGAATCAGTGTAGATATTGAATAGATATGGTGAGAAGATACAACCCTGATGCACACATTTCTTAACTTTATGCCAAGCATTCTTTCTTTGCTCTGTCTGAATGACTGTTTCCTGGTCGACGTATAGATTCCTCATGAGTAAAAATAGGTGCTCTGGTTCCCATTCTTCACAGTGTTATCCATAATTTGTTATGATCCACACAGTCCAATGCCTTTGCATAGTTGATAAAACATATATGGACACCTTTCTGGTATGCTCTGGTAGAAAAAATATCCACCTGACATCAGCAATGATGTCTCTGGTTCCCTGCCCTCTTCTGAATCCAGCTTGATTTACCAGCATTTCTCTGTCTATATACTGCTGCAGTCACTTTTGAATGATCTTCAGTGAAATTTTGTTTATGTGTGATATTAATGATATAGTTCAATGTTTTTCACATTCAGTTGGATCTCCTTTCTTGGGAATAAGCACAAATATAGATCTCTTCCAGTTAGTTGGTCAGGTAGCTGTTTTCAAAATCTCTTGCCATAAACATTTTAGCACCTTCAGTGCTGCATCTGTTTATTGAAACATTTCTATTGGTATTCCATCAACCCCTGGATCCTTGTGTTTTACCATATCCTTCAAGGCAGCTTCTACTACTATCTGGATTTTTACAGAATATAATGTGTGATTCCTACCTTAGGATAATGGGGGCTGGAATTTATCTTAGTTGGTAGGTATAGTGCTGCTCTGTACTCTCTGAAGCCTCAGGTTCAATCCCCACCACTGCAAAAATTATAGAAGGATATGCAAGTCCCACTCCCCAAAACAATCTGAAAATCAATCTAATCATTGAAAACCTTATGCAGATTTCCATGATTTGCACCTGACTCAATGGAACCTAACAACAACAACAACCACAACCTTAGGGTAAAGTCTTAAACATCAAATTTCTTGGCCAATATAAAACTAGAAACATTAAAACTACTAGACAAAAAGATAAGGAATACACTCCAACCCAGAGACTTAGGCAAGCATTTCCTCAACAAGGCTCCAATTGCCCAGTAATCTATACCAAGAATCAACAAATGAGATAACATGGATTGAAGAAGCTTCTATATAGCAAAGGAAATCAATCAATGGAGTTAAGGGAAAGGCCCAAGATTGGGAGAAAATCTTTGTGTCCTATACATCAGACAGAAGACTAATTTTTAGAATACATAAACAACATAAAAAAATTGAATACCAAGAGAACAAACAACCCATTAAATAAATGGATAACAGAACTGAACAGACAGTTCCCAAAAGAAGTAAAAATGGCCAATAGACATGTGAAAAAATGCTCAATGTCCCTAGTCACTAAGGAAATGCAAATCAAAACATCACTGAGATTCTATCTCACTCCAATAAGAATGGCCAAGGTTAACAAAGAAAATAAGAACAATTACTGGTGAGGATGCAGAGAGAAAGGAATACTTTTATACTACTAGTGGGACTGTAAAATAGTTTAGCCACTTTGGAAATCAATATGGAGGTACCTAAAAAACTAAGAATAGGACAGCCACACTATCTAGCTATCCCACTCCTGGGAATATACCCAAAGAAGATAAGGCATCACACCACCTGCATTTCCATATTTAATGCAGCACTCTTCACAATTGCAAGGGTATGGAATCAACAAAGATGTCCATCAATAGAAGAGTGGTTAGAGAAATGGTGGTATGTACACACAATCAAACACTACTTAGAAATAAAGAAGAATGAAATTATGCCACTTGCAGGAAAATGGTTGGAACTGGAGAACATTACCTTAAGTGAATGAACCCAAACCCAAAAAGAGAAATACCATATATTCTCATTCATATGTGGGAGCTAAATCTGATTTAGGGCTGGGATTTAACTCAGTTGGTAGAGCTCTGTGCTGCAGTCTCTGAGGTCCCCAGTTCAATTCCCAGCACCACAAAAATGGGAGAAGGGCCTGGCAATTCACTCCCAAGGCAATCCCAAAATAGTCAGCCATTGAAAATCCTATGAGGGTCGCTATGAGTTGGATACTGACTTGACGGCACCTAACAACAACAACAACAACAAATCTAACTTAAAAGAAGGAAAAAAAAATATATGTAAATAGATATATAGTAATGATCAGCCATATGTATCAAAGAAGAGAAAGTATAAGCAAAGTTGAAAAGGGGAGAGAGGATCAGTGGATGGGAGTGGAGCTTGAGGAAGGGGGTAGGAGAGGAGAAATAGAGGGAAAAAGGGGGAGACAAAAATCTCAACATATATGATACAACTATTTGAATACATGGAAATTATGGTTCCGTAAAGTATGTAATTTGATGCATGTGTAAGCAAAATGGTTATGAGTTGATAATAGATATAACAAAATCTTATTACTCTTTACCTCACCAACATTTATAAATAAAAAAATTTTTAAAAAGAAATTTCTTAGTCAAGGCGTATGCATAATTTCATAAAGTCAAATATGCTATAAATATTCTCCTGAAGTTCTGAAGTTTGTGGCAATATTGTATGAGTGCTTGTCCTAAGCACAATTAGACTAGACATGGTGTCATATGCCTGTAGTCTTAGTGACTTGGGAGGCTTGGGCAGTAGGATCTTAAGTTTGAGAACAGAGGCAGCTTATGTAACTTAGATTTGCCCCAAAATAAATTTAAAAAGAGGTGGGGGAGCTTCTAAGTAGTAGAGCACTTGACTACTATGAGGAAGGCTCTGGATTCAATTTTGTCAAAAAAAAGCACAATTATCAGGATTGAATATTGAAACTTTAAACTTATAGCAAGTATCTTTTATTCTGCTCCCCCATGGAGACTTTTAGTTTTAAAACAGCATTTATTTATCCATATTTATGGGATACATACACACAATGTGCAATAATCAAACCAGGATAGGTAACAATTCCATCTTCTTAAGAATTTAATAATTTTGATTCACATGTAATAATAATTGTACAAATTTATGAGGTACAGTATGATTGCTTACAGTATAATGAGTTTTGCCATTGAAATTTCATGATTGCTTTCTGTAATTTGCACCTTTTTTCTCCCTCTTTATCACAATATGCTGCTCTCCCTCCCTGTCCCACTTGTGCCAATGAGTCCTTTTGTAATTTCCAATCATAAAGGCATACAATTATATATGTACATTTTTTCCTTTGAGGTATATCTGGTTTCCACATACAAAGTGAAAACATATTTCCCTTTTTGATTCTTGATTAGTTCTCTTAAAATTATGATTTCAAGATCCACCGATTTTTCTGCAAATGATGTAATTTCATTCCTCTTTATGGCTGAATAATATTCTGTTGTGTATATATGCCACATTTTCAAAATATATTCACCTGTTGAAGAATATCTGGGCTCATTCTTTAGTCCTACAATATGGAACAATGCTGTAATAAACATGGAAGTGCTGGTGTCTCTGTGGTAAATTGGGAAATTTTCAAAATTATAGTACAAACTATTCACATATTGAAAAATAAGCTCATATTTATCATTTCCAAGAGATCTCTTTATGTTTTTAAATCACAGCATAGACTTATGCTTGCCTCTGCATATGGGTATGCTCCTTAGGTACTTATTGGAATCACCATAACCTTGGGTGATGCCTAAAGTATTTGATAGCAGTCAAGAGAATTATTATTCATGAGAAAACTGAAGCTGTTTGCGTATCCCCCTTCCACTGTGTGCACAGGCAGATCTGCTGGTACAGCTTTATAAATACCAGGAAATTTGTCTCTTTTCTGTTTACAGGAAGATTTTTCACTCATAAAAAAAAAATCTGGACCTATATGTCTTTCCCAGTAGTCCACATCTCATTTTTCCTCACAAAAGAGTAAAGAAGACATTTGAGGGTTTTTTTTCTGTCTTATCAAATGCTGGACCCAAAAGATTTATACATGTATACTAATGCATAGAATAATTTTATTTATTGGCAAATGAAAACCTAAATAATGGGAAGTCATGTTTTTCTTTCAATATAAATAAAATGGGGCAAGGGTTTGACTCCGTAGGGAGAGTGCTGCTCTATGCTCTCTGAAGCCCTTGGTTGAATCCCAGCATGGCAAAAACAGGAGAAGGATGTGGCAGTCCATCCCCAAAGCAATCCCAAGACAATCAGCCATTGACAACCTTACACAGAGCAGAGAAGCACTGATATAATTCAAGGCCTGACACAGTGTTGGGGAGTGCTCCACCTGTTGTACATAAGGTCGATATCAGTCAGACCCAACTTGATGGCACCTAACAAAAACAACAATAACAACAACAACATAAATATATATATATATATATATATATATATATATATATATATATATAAACTGTTGTTTTTATGCAACAAAATTGTTGTGAAAGTATTTGTATAATGTTGTGCAACATATAGGAATTCATATCTTCTTCAGAAAAGCAACTACATGGGAGACAAGATTTCCTTTCTTTCTCCATCCATTTCTCCTAACAATGATGTCTCAATTGATTATTTACTTGCTTTTTCTTACTGTCACATCTTATTTAAGGAATTAGAAATAAATTCTCAAAAGATTATATGTCTTTCTAACCATTTTAGTTTTCTGATTATTGATTAGCTTGTAATCTGTGTGAAAATACAGTGTTCTTATTGGGATGCTTTATAGAAGATAAATGTGTGTTGTTATCTGCCATCTTTCTTTTTGTCAGGAGAACAAATAAATCCTTTCCACAACTTATCGCAACTTCAGCCATGATATTTATTCACAAAAATCTTTCTCAGAATGAAGATTTTTGGTGAGGAGATGACATATTAAATGGAAAAAACTTGTTTCTGTGAGTCTGTGGGGCAAGGCAAAAGTGAGGATTCAGGTGTATTGAGAATTCTACATTTGAACCAACACCAAGATTCCTTCATGATATCAGACTACTTTCAGGCAATATTATCCCTTCCCACTATACATTTCCACTCTGGAATAGAAAAAAAGGAAACATTATTCATTGTGTTTGCACTATCTTTGCTAAAGACACAGTGCTAAGTGATATTCACTTATGAAGAGTGGAGAATGGCTCAAGGACTGCCAAGCCTTGAGTGGAGGAATCCTTTCTGCTTTAGTTGATAGCAAGGAGCTTGGGTTTGGTTTCAGTGAATAGAAATCCCCAATATCTCTCTTTTCATCATATTCCAAAACACAAATGAAAATCAGCTATGTTACAATTACACCCCCACTTGATTATTACTCTCATCTATTCCCTTAGTCTTATGATAGAAAGATCTCTGGAACTGAGCTTGAGTGATACAGTTTCGACCAAATGACCCAGAAAATATTTATGTGTACAGAGAACTATTGATGATCAACTACTTTTCTACAAACTTTCTTTTAGAAGTTGAGCTTTGAATATATATTAGAAAACAGATGCTTACAAAGAACCCATTTTTGATAATGCATGAAATAAGAATTTTAACATACTTAAGATACAGAACAGATGGAATATAGTGTCACTTATTGGAAAATGCTGTGACTATTGATTCATGTAACAGAGTTTTGAATTTTCATACATTTGTCCAAGCTTAATTTCTTAGCTATAAAATGACCAGAATTTTAGTCAAGTGGATCATGAATAAAACATCTTTTTACACTTAAATTTCTAAATAATATCTCCCACCATTTATCACCCTATGTACATTTATTCACTCTCCCCTCACTCATGTATGAATCTACAAGTGTCATTCATTTAGGTGCACACACATACATAAAGACTTCTACAGAGGAGCAGAAGTTCTCCCATACCCTTCTTCCCATAAGCATATCAGTCTGGAGAATGAAATAATATGTTTTCAGAAGACAAATTTTGCTAGCTTGATCTTTGTTAAGTATACAAGAGACTTGACTTTACCAATTATCTTCTTTGCCTTGAAATTCTTATGAGACCAGTTATTTCTTATTTTTCACCCTCAAGGAAAATCAATTATAAATGGTCTTTCTATGAGCTTTAGATTTGGAGATAAAGATAGGAAAAATATCTCCAAAACAAAGGCACAGAAATATTTCATGCATGAAGAAAATTTTGGTTAATAATTTTGGTCTGAAGTAAGGGGTTTTCCATTTTAATACTGACTCATCAGTAATACATAGAATAATTGATACACTGGAACCATGTAGGGGAAGATACTGAAAAGTCAACTGTTTCCATTACTGTGCTTGAAAAATTGGCCCTGTTATGAAAATTTCTGATTTTATCTTCAGTGATTTGTGTCATGTAAATGCTCTTGTCAAGACTGGTTTGTAACTGACACTGGAATATGGAGTTGGGAAGCAATGAGCACAGTTGATCCTTACTACCAGGTGTAATTGGCTCACATTCTCACTGCCTGGTTTCTAGCCTTGCCTTCCAAAACATTTCAATATTTCAGATTATTTTGGTGTTTTATTCTATCTCTAGTATTAAGGAGAGAGTTCCTCTAGTAACCAGAATATGTTGACAAGAAAACTATTTCTCTAGTGAGCAATTTCTTTAACCTATGACATCATGTATCCCTCAAAACTATTTTATTAAAATGCTCACAGAGGTAATCTCACCTCAACTAATACCTCTTTCCAAAATGCCAGAGAGCAACATGGTAACTTTGTGCACAGTTCTTTGAGACTCTTTCATTTCCTCAGAGGTTGATATCATCCTTGGAGTTCTCCTTATTCTGGCAGATCTCTGTATCTGTACCTATTGGGGGTAGGCAGTGGACCACTACTTATTTAAAATTTCCTTTCCACTTTATCTTCTCCTGTCTGTCCTGTGCTGTCTTTGCTCCTTCTTTCTCCATATCGTATATTTTGTTCTTCCATTATTTCTTTCCTTCTTATTTTGTGTTTGTGTATGTGTGTGCATGTGTGTATGAGAGAGAGAGAGAGAGAGAGAGAGAGAGAGGGAGAGGGAGAGAGGAAGAGAGAGAAAGGGCATACACTTAAGAATACTTTGCTGCAAGTTCAACCAAACCATTGTTTTTATATGGAATGACCAGCCAAAGCAGGCAGATTAATTTCACAGCTGGATGTGGTCTTTCATTCTCACATGCTAAGTAGGCCAAACTGAAGGTATTTCAGGAAAATAAGCTCATCCTACTTTTCAAAACCCTTTTAAAATACAGAAAGTCAGTTATTTTTAAAACATGTCATTACATAAACTATTTCCCTTCAAAATATCTTAATGAATTTGAACATTATCATATATGACATTTTTGTTGAAACTTTGGAACATTAACCTCATTATTCATTTCATTTGTATGTCACAAGTGCTCTTGTTCCTGATTCTTAATAGGAAATTTATCTAGGCAAAATGAAGAAATTGACATAAAACCTGGTTCTGGTTCAACCAAGTACATATTTTTAAATTTTACTTTGTGCATAAGACAAATGCCACTTATACTGAGACTTGTAAGGCCAACAGGAAATCATTAATGTGATAATGTTTTGATATGTAAATGTGATGAAGTTGACCCCCCTTGTGGTTGTTTCTAGGATGATTCCAGGATGTTACTGTGTTGTAAGGGATGATCTCTTGTGAGAGTTGGAAGATGGAAAGGCAGGCAGTCACTTCGAAGCATGCACATACCTTGCATTATTCAAACACTGATGTAGAGTTTGCAGTGAAGGGATTTTGCACGAGTAATAAAAATGTCTATGCAGTCAGCTTCAAGTTAATCAAAAGGGAAATTATCCTGTGTGATCCTCATTAATCATTTGGGAGGCTTCTGAAAGAAAGCATAGGTATTCTCTGAGGCCAGAAACTCACAAATGCAGTTGAGACAGCAGTTTCCTTGCCTTGATTCTGGATCTTCCCTCCCAACAGCCTACTTGACAATGCTCCCATCATGCCCTTGCACTTTCAGTCCAACTAGGATCTTCCTTTCCTGACTGTCCACTCCAAAGACTTTAGATTTGCTTAGACAGTCCCCACAACTGCATAAGCTAATTCCTTGTAGTAAATTTTCACATCTTATCTTATACATTTTATTTCTCTAATTGGAACATGACAAATAAACTATCCAAAAAACAATGGCTGGAAACTGGAGATTCTATCAGAGACAGCTATTAAAATAATTGCACCCTATCATCTATATTCTATCAAGTTGTTATTTTAAAGTGTGAACACTAAGATTAATTCATATAATAAAAACAAAAGTTTATTTACTATGGTATTTTATGTGACAATACAGATAAAAAAATTTGACCAAGTTTTCATGTGGAAGGTAACCAAGAAGTAAAATGAACTGGCAAATCATATATATATATATATATATATATATATATATATATATATGCACACACAAATATACATATATATGTATATATGTATACACACACATATATATGTATATACACACATGCGTGCATATATATATACCTGTTTTGGGGGTATAGAGTAGTAAGGCTTTTGCAATTTCCATTGTGTATCTATTACATTATTTTTGGTTACATTTTCATCAACTTACATAATTTATGAAATCTTTTGATTAATATGTAGTAAAAATCATATGAAATTATGGGTTATATTCCCATTTTTTCCTATGTATTTGCGATGTCACCTCAAAATCCAGTAAATGTATTATTAAACAAATTTCTCTAATACTAGTGCTTTGAAACTCATTGGATCGAAATCATTGAACTACCAGTTATGTGATATAGTTGATGTAATATGTTCATATTATTTTTACTATAGAAGAAACATAGTGGCTACAACAATGGGCTCAAACATAAAATGATCATGTGGATGGCAGAGTGTTGGGTAGTGTTTAGTTCTGTTGTACTTAGGATCACTATGATTCAGATCCAACTCCATGGCACCTAACAACACATAATCACTTGCTACTCAGTTAAAATGTGTTTTTCATAAAACGAGAATTTAGCCTAGTTGCAGTTATCCTAATTATTCTATACAGTATTTTCATGGTATAATAGAAAGGTAGTTCTGAGTTATAAAAGTGGAAGAAAAGTTTATAGTCAGCTTCTTATTAAGAGGATGCATTGTTAAAGGACCAATGAAGGATAGACATATGCCATTAAATAATTATTTACATTTTCAATAGTATTTGGTCCTTGTGTCAGGAAAATGGATCAATTTCAATGAAATAGTGGAATCTATTTGATATATTTACAGTCTTCATGTAAGATCTGTGGATAAATGTCTCCTTAAAAACCAAGATCCCCTGCATCCTTAACAACCAATACTGAGGTCAAAAGCAATGGTCTGGATTCTGTGATTGTCCATGATGTAGTAATTTAGCAGAGAACAATTTTAAAAATATTGATCAAGCAGCTACTGTGTCCAGACATTATTATCTAAGTACCAAAGGGAAAAATAAAGATGAAAAACATGGTTTCACACTTTAAGGAAACAATAATCTAAACCTGTTTAATTCTCATTCAAACGTCCAGAAAATTTTGTATTTATACTACAACTAGTTAATTGCTTTCCTTATTTTATGCAATCTATTAAGTTATAAACTGATATGAATAGTGCAATATTTGTCCTAAAAATTATATATTAGTAAAGAAACAAACAAAATAAATATGCATTTAGATACTAGAATAGATTTTTAAAAGTGTAAGTAGATGTATAAGTTTCATTAATGTGTAGTCTAATGCAATAATGTAGCCCTGTGGCATCCGATCCCATCAGATTTCGGAAGCTAAGCAGGGTCAGGCCTGGTTAGTACCTGGATGGGAGACCGCCAGGGAACACCAGAAGCTGTAGGCTTGGGAGAAGGACCTGGCAACCCCGTCCCAAAAAATCAATCTGCCATTGAAAACCCTATGAACAGCAGAGAAGCACTGACAATAGTGTTTCCCCTGTTGTACAGAGGGTCGCTATGAGTCGGATACCGACTCGATGGCACCTAACAACAACAACAATGCAACAATAACTGTTTTTACTATTTACTGGTATTTCATATTTGCTAATACTTGGTTATACTGATGTAATTTTGTTTTATCTGTGAATTTAATGCTACTTGTACATTTTTTACTCCATATTAGTTTTAATTCTATCTTCTCATGTCATTTTATGGAACAGCTTTAATTTTTAAAGCCTCCTGACCAATAGTTATCTAAAACCTGGGCGAAGCACTCATGTCCTCTGGTTGTCATCTTTAATAAAAGTTTTCTATTTATTAAGAGCCAATATTTCTAAAAAGCTGAATTTCAGCTTTGAAAGCATCTTTTTGGCTACAGACATGACATTTTCTAGCAGTTCCTCTCAAGTGAATCATTTGCAATATTGTAGATACTTGACATGATAGTTTTATGCCCAGAATTCTCTCACCTAGGGTTTGTTCAGCTGGATCCTAATCAGTATGCAGTTAATGTGAATCTATTTCTAACAATTCCATTTTTACTGTTTTACTAGACCAGGGGTTGGCAAACTATGATCCATAGGTTAAATCCAGCTCACCTTCAGTTTTTATAAATAAAGTTTTATTGGAAAACAGCCATTTCCATTCATTTAAATATTTTCTCTGGCTGATTTTGCACTACAGCTTGCAGAATTGGTCTATTTTGACAGAAACCATATGGCCTGTGTGGTAGGCAGAATCCTAAAAGAGCCACTCCCCATGACTTCCCACCCTAATTCCCAGGGCTGTGAATATTGAGCCTATCTGTCCTACACTGCAGCTCAACCTCCGCCCTTCCCAGAGATCTGAAGAGCATTCTCTAATCTCCTTCCGGGAGGATACAACCTACACAACAGGGATTCATCAGCAAAGTCATTTATTTTCAAAAGTCTAACGGTAATCCTACAATCTTGTTAAATTTGTCACTTGCTATAGTGAGAAATGTCTCTGACCATTTGTGAGAATATGGTGTTTTCCTTTGGGCTGCTTTCCTTTTCTCCAATATCCTTCTTCCTAGGTCAATTTTTTTAACATAAGAAAAACTCAATGTCATGGTTTTAATTAAGACTTGTAATGCCTTGACTCATAAAATTGAGGTGGGAGTTAGGAGTTCCTTAATAAACATCCTTGCAGGTAAAGGAATCTCTTAAATTCCATCCTAAATTCCCCTCTCTCAGTAAAACTAGAGCCTGGGACTTAAAAGGAAACAAATTAGCTTTTTATTATATTTCATCTTTCAATAATTTGTCTAGATTTTAGCACTCTTGAAAGAATTGGACTCTATGATTAAAGGCAGAAAACTTTGGTTAGGGTCTAGAACCAGAGAGACCTTGTTTGAAATTATACCCTCCCATAACAACTGAACTTGATTTCTTCAAATGGAAAATAGGGACATTAATATCTCCCACATTTTTCCTGTGAGCACTCTAGAAGAACAAAGTATAAAAGAGTAAGGGTACATCATAGGACATTGTAAATCTTTAATAAAATTATTAGATATCATGGCTGTTAATGTTATTAGGATTATCTTACTACTGTTGCTAAATGTTAGATACTATCAATCTTTGCTTCAAAATCCATCAATGAGTCCTTATTTTACAGTAGTCTCCCCCATTTTCCCTCAGGAAAACACTCAAAGATCCCCATCAGATGCGAGAAGCTACAGATAGTAACAAATCTTATATATCCTATGACTTTTCCCTACACCCCATATATTGCTATGATAAAGTTTAATTTATAAATCAGGCACAGTAAGAGATTAATAACATTAAATAGCTATAAAAAGAAGAGTTATAACAAGATATAGTAATAAAAGTTTTGTGAATGTAGTCTCTCTCTCTCTCTCGAAAGAATCAAACCAAAAATATTAATATATTTTTAACTGTGGTTGATCTTGGGTTACCCTGTACCTGGTATAGTGTCAGGTACAAAGAAACAGGGCTGGGATTTAGCTCAGCTGGTAGAGCGCCGCTCTACAGTCCCAAGTTTGATTTCCAGCACTGCAAAAATGGGAGAAGGACCTGGCAATCCACTCCCAAGCCAACCCCGAAACAGTCAGCCATTGAAAACCCTATAAGGGTTGCTATGAGTCAGATACCTAACAACAGCAACAACAAAGAAACATTCCATCTTTGGTAAATGAATGAATTACTTGGGATAATCTTATAGCTCCACAATTTATGATTCATGGAAAAGTGACCAAATTACTTCTCAGATAATACATTTTCTCATACAGAAAATATACACAATAACATCTTTTTAAAGTTTTTGAATGGGAGAAGGATGTGGCAATGAACTCCCAAGGCAAAGCTGAAACAAACAGCCTTTGAAAACCCTATAAGGAGCACTATGAGTCAGACATGACTTGACACCACCTAACAACAACAACAACAACGACAACAACAACAACAACAAAGTTTTTGAAGCACTAAACTGAATAATTTATAGTAAGTCCATAAAATAGAGTAGACATGCTATAAATAGTAATTATTATCATTTCATTCCATACTCAATTGTTTGCTTGGTTTCAACAAAAGACTTCAGAGGATCTTTAAGTCCTTGGATTCATATGGGTACCACATTTGTGGGCGTTCCGGTGTTGGTATTACATTGACCAGGTACGCCTGTGGCCCATAGTTGCCTATGCCTATAGGCTGTCCTGTCCAAGGTCCTGTGCTTGCTAGGGCAAGTTGGCCTAGGCTCCGGTAGAGCCCGCCCCTCGAGCATACTTCCTGGGGGTGTGCTTCTGCTGGAAGCTCCTCCCTCATCATTTCTGGTGTGTGGGGGGAATTCCCCTCCTTTGGGTCTGGCTTCCGTCCTAGGCCCCTCCCCATGAGGTCTGACTTCATCTGGAAGTCCCTCCCTCCTTGCGGGGTCCAGCTCTAGATGGAAGCCACTCTCTTCTTGGGGGTCTTCCTTTCCTCATTTGAATAATAACTTCCTTCAGCTCTCTGTTGTATCCAGTGCCATGTTGGCCTGTGCTACGTGTCTCTTATTGGTGCTTTCCTGCCATTTTTCATGGCTCGGTCTAAGTGCTGCAAGCCCTTTAAATAATGCTGGCAACACGTTACTATTTCCTCTGAACACAGAGCATCTAATGCCTGGGATTTCGCTCAGTTGGTAGAGCTCTGCGCTACAGTCTCTGAAGTCCTGAGTTCAATTCCCAGCACCCTAAAAATGGGAGAAGGGCCTGGCGATCCACTTCCAAGGCAATCCCGAAAAAACAGTCAGCCATTGAAAACTCTATGAGGGTCACTATGAGTCAGATACCGACTTGATGGCACCTAACAACAACAATAAAATTTAAGCAGATATACATAAGAAATAGAGTTAGACACATTTCAGCATATTTAGGGGTTTTTATGCTTCAGACTGAAACTAGATTTGGCATGAAAGCTTCAGAGAAACTTATGCCAATAGAAATGATGATTTGAATTAATTGTACATTATTATTCCCATGCAAAGCTTGGACTATGTTTCCATATCCATTTTCTTTACTTGGCTATTCATTGATTTCAACTAAAAATTGATGTGATAATTTTCAACTTGGCTATTGATTTTATCATACTGAAAACAATCTGGTAAATATACTACATGGTAAGCACAAATCAAAATAATTAATATATCATAGATATTTCCAAATGTGGCTGCTATGGAAATATATTTTTACAATCTCAATTTTATAGCTCTCAGGTACCAATCATATACCATTATAGAGACAATAAATCTCTACAACATAACTATGAACCAGCTTCTGGTAGCTGCTCTCCTAGTAGGGACAAAAGAGAGGCAGCATGGATGGCTTTTAAGGATGGCTTCTAAATCCAAATCTCTTCATTATATTGGCATTCCACTTTAGCTGGTGAGAAATTACCCATTTTAATGAACACAGCATTTGTTTCATTAAAGGTTTAAAAGAGAATATTGTTTAATATTCAATGACATTTGAATATGTAGAACTTTTATTTTTCTTGTGCAAAAGCATATCATTTGCCTTCAGTAAACTAATCCAAGAATGTGATAACAGAGAAATGTTAATGTTATCACTTTTAGGTGCCAAGAAAAGTATTAGAGTTAATAAAAATACTTTAAAAGATTTCAATTATGTGCTTTAAAAGTTAAATTTGGAATTTATATAAATAACCTGAACCATACTGGGTGAATTATACATATTGAATTTGAATAAACATTTTAGTATAATGTATAAGGAATGTGTACAATAAATATTTCATGACATTTCATAAAGTCTGTTATTATTTGTATTTCCATAACACAATAGACTTGTATCACAGGAGCATTAATACAAAGATATGTTTTTATTTTTATTTAAAATGCAGAGGTTTTTTTCAGTAAATCAATTTCATACGACAATTATGCATACCTGATATGTGTCCTTAATGGCCCTACATAAAATCAGCATTTAAACTCTTACTTAATGCAGGGAAATTTGATTTACTAGAATGTGCACCTTAATTGCCATAGAAAAATGTTTACAGAGGTTTAGTAGTATTCAAATTGCATCCAGTTGCATTGTACTTATCTGTAAGAATGCAGTGAATAAAGATGAAGGGTTGACTTATATCTGAAGGTTCTATATTTATAAATATGACATGTTGATAAAACTAGAATGTCATTAATCAACTCTATGGATGTGCTAGTATTAATCTTTTATGTTTCTGATGATACACATGAGAAATTATTATAATAGCAGAGAAGTTTTGTTGACATCCGTCCTATCTAATGCTTAACTAATGAGCTCCATGGGCCAAAGAAGTCTGTTATGGAACAGTATAGATCAATATTAAATATGAAAACAACATAAACAATATAAAAACACCACAATGCTTTCTCTATGTAATCATTTTTCATTTTTTCTGTCATGCTTTATTGAACTAGACTGGTCCCAACCTTCCAAATGAATTGAAAATAATTTTTGAAAATGCATGATTTAGAAATTAGTCAGGCATAGATCTGTAGATATTCAATACCAAGGATACATTTTTAAAATTTTTTATTAAACAATGTAAATTACTCTCCTCTTCACATTTTGTATTTTTCTTTGAGTGTGTTTGGTTCTTTGATTAGTTTCTGCCACACTATTTCCCTCTGGTTTTTCTGCTAATTTTTGCATCATAGATCATTCTTTTTTTTTTTTTCCCCTCACAAAAGCCTCCTGACTCACTCATTCATGTAGGGTTCTGCAATATTTTCTTTTTTATTCTTCTATTTCTACATGTTTGCCATAGACAATCTTATTTGTATCTGTTTTTTCAGCTATCAGCTCCATGCAGATACCTCCAAAATCTGTAATTCTACACATGTCTTTTAAAGTCCATACTAATGACACCAAATGCTTCAAAAAAAGTTTGCCCTCACATACTAAAATAATCTGCAAATCATCGGTGTCCTTTTGCTTTTCTTTTCCCAAAATAATATCACTGTCAGGGAAGAAAATTTCACATCAACTATTATAGCCCTATGAGGCTTCAGCTACTGTAAAGGAAATAAGAGAGAAGCGGGAGAAGAAAGAAGACACACAAAATTTCTGGAAAAACTGCCTCATCTCCACCAGGGAAGCAAAGGTCCAGTAGTGCTCTAGGAAGAGAGATGAGTCCCTCTGAGTGTCTGCAAGGATTTTCTCATAAGTATCCTAGGAAAAGAGCATATCCTGACCTTGGCTCTCTTTTGTTGGACAGGCAGAAACATGGAAGCAATGAAAGGCAAAACCTTCCCTCTAATAACTATTAAAGAAAGAAGAGGAGAGGGATGAACCATTCCAAGAATCCTTGCCTAGTTCCCAAAGCATGGTACTGTAATCCATCATGTATATTCCAAATCCCTATTAGAGGACCCTGGGGGAAAAAAAGAATTCCATTATATTTTCTTTGTGCTACTATAGAGCTACATGGATAGAAGGCCTGCAAAACAAAACTAATTTTATTATGGTAACAGCAAAAGCAGCAGCAAAAGCCAGCAGGTAGGGTGGCTGCAGCCCACAAGGAAGAGTTAATAAGTCTAACACTAATAGTGGCATCAAACATACAGTGATCTCATTGTTCAAACTTTAATACTTTGCAAAGAACCAGAATAGATTGTGAAAAGTAGAGAATTACAGGAAATTCAATGCACTGTTGGAGTGTGGGGCATAAGCATCCTTCAGTGAGACCATCCCAAAACCCTCGGGTAAAGGCACATGACACAAGAAAAAGAAGTAAACAAGACAAATGATACAAAAAACGGAAAGGTTAGTTGTCTCCTCCCTGCATGACCAGCGGACCAGGAGCTTATGGGGCATTGCCCTGCCACTGGACTCGCTCCGGCCATGAGCAAGGACCAGCAGCCAAAGACCCATCTTCTGGTGAGGGAGAGCTCGGCACCCAGGAGCTGCACCGCCCAGAAAGGAGGCTTATGCCCACGGTTGCTCTGAGAAGCCATGAAAAAGGCAGGCTCAGAGGCTTCTGCCCATGGCTGCTCCTTGCTTCTTTTCTTCCCAATGAAAACTCCAAGTGCTCTGTTCCAACAGCTCTTTATTTTTTCCTTGTCTGTCCCGGTCAATGGAATGGACCCAGACTGCTCCATGTATCGCCCTTATATACTCTTCTGGAGCTTGCCGAGGACAAATCAGAGGCAGTTACCTCATACGGGTTTCAGCCAATCAGAGGGGATATTCAAATTTGGTTTTGTAGAAGTAGCCAATCAGGGGTGGTTCCAGAATGGTCCAATCAGGAGCCGTTCTGGGGTTTGGAAACAGCCAATCAGTGTCAAGAGGCCAGAGGCAAGGGAATAGATGCCAGAGCCATCTTGGGGAGCTCGACTACCCTGAGTTCCAGGATAGAGGGCAAAGGTGACTGCCTGGGGAACTAGCCTTAGTCCTCCAAGGGAGCCTAGATAGGCACTGGGGTGAACTGCCTCTCTAGGCAGTGCCCTACAGGAGCTGATGAAAGGGTAATATGACAGGAACAGAGGAGACAATAGTCGGTGAGAATGTGCATGACAAGACTATGCAAATGAATTCTTTATTCAGACAACATTCACTTAGGACAGACAGATAGCATTCACTTACCACCATTATTTTATGACAGATGGTATTCAGCTATGACAGGTACCTTGTGACAGACAAGAAGGTTGTACAAGTGGCAAATAAGAAAGTGCTCACCAATCCAGCGACTGCTAACAGGTCTCTGGGCGATGCTGATGTTGAAGGTCCCTTATAGTTGTCAAGGATTCCTGTTCAGGTGCCAAGTGTGGGCTTGCGAGTTGGGGGCTATTGCTCTGGGCCCTGGAGCTAAGCCCTGTGGCTGGAGACCCGGTGCGTGGTGACTTGAGTGTCACTGGAGTGTCGCGCCTCCCAGGAGCCACTCCACCAATCCCAGAGGATAGCTTGTAGGTCAAAGTGCTCACAGCTCAAAGGACAACACCAGCCCCAGATGCTCTTCTATCAGGAGCTTTTTATTGCAGTTCTCTCTTGTTTGCCATGCTCTAAAGGGTCAATGGAGTGGATAGTCAGTGGGATGGACCTGCAAGTACCTTGCACACCTTGCTTATGAACCCTTAATGGACCAAACAGAGACTGCCATGTAACATGGGGTGATCAGGGCTTAACCAATCAGGGGAAGGATGCAAATGAAGTATTGAATGGGTAACCAATCAGGGTATGTTCTTAAACTGGCCAATGGGGGGTCGTCACGTAGTTGGGAAGTAGCCAATCAGGCATCAAGAGGTCTGAGGAGGGGAGTTAGATGCCAGAGCCATCTTGGCCAGTTAGAGGCCCAGATATGGGGTAGAGGTCACCAGGCCTGGAACACAGATCTTAGTCCTCCAAGTGATCCAGATAGGCCCGTGCCTGGCCAATTCCTATTTCCCTCCTGCCTCTCTGGGCCACATTCCTACACTGGAGACTGTCAAAATAGTTTGTTCTTATTCACTACCTGTTCCACCACCACAGCTCTTTGAGGACTGTTCTTAGAGTGTGGCACCACCACACACCCATTCGACCAGGTGAGAAAAATAGTTATCCCAGGCTCATTCTAAACTTTCTTCTTGCATGTTATTGAGGCAATTATTTCTGTTATTGCTCTCTTTATTTTACCTCTGAAGTATCTTTCTACTGCTCTAATTTCCTCTGCTACTTTAGTGTCTCAGAAGTTCATTGCCACTACCTGGGAAAATTTTACCAGCTTGAATCTCTGGACTTTGAAGTTACTCACTCCCACTTTTCCATCCACATTTCTGTCAGTAATGATTCTCAAATGTAAAATTGGTATTTTAATACTTCCTCATTAGGTCTAAGGTTTTAGTGTACCCTTCATTTCTTTAGTCTGTAATAAACACTTCATACTATGGACTATGTCCTATCTTCTTTGATTTTTGCTGACATCTTGCCCTTTCAGAATAAAATATTCACCAGGACTCCAGCTTGTGAATACAGTTTCTTCCTCATATTTTAATAATTTTCTCACTCATCACCTCCAAAATAGATCCCCTCTTCCGTTCTTCTTCTAGGAATAACTAAAGCCTTTATTTCTATCCTTTCCTATCACCCCAAAGCAAAATTCCCTATTACATTTATAATCATGTTGGATAAATATTTTATTATGTGATTCTCTATCCTAATTAGGTACTGTGATCTTTGAGAAAGTTTTGTCCTCTTTATCTTTTTACACCTGCCATATGGCATACAAGATAGGTACTTAATATTTGTTTGACAAGTTTCTAATGTATTAAAGCATGTAAGAGAACTTAAGATTTTCATTGTGAAGCATAATTCCCATAATAATTTATGTCTTTTTATAGATCATTTACAAGTCAATAACAACAAGTAGAATTTTTTAACTTTCTTGAAATTTGTAGATTTATTTTACATTCAATAATTCAGAATTCAAAAGCTTTTATATTGAACTATTCTCACCTTATATGCTTTATGAACTAAATTATGTTTTTATTTTCTCAGTATCCTATACCTCTATGATATACTTCTGGAACTAAATTTATTTTTAAAGAAACTGAGCCCTAGGCACCTTTCAACAAAGCAGCAATTAGCTGCACTAAATCTTAATAAAATTTTAATATATACTTTTTGAATGAATGAAAATAACTTTGAGTGTTTAAAATAGAAAATTAAGAAAATTACCATATGTCATTGATACTTCTTTTAAACATGATTGTTGTCTCTTTGCTCTTAGGTGACTAAAGAGGAAATATTTTGGCTAGGTACTACTAAATATATTTACTCAATCTGAAAAATGATAGAATACTTATTAATAAGAAAAAACCTCAGAAAGTAAGAGCACA
Organism: Pedetes capensis; assembly: GCA_007922755.1. Classification (NCBI taxonomy): domain Eukaryota; kingdom Metazoa; phylum Chordata; class Mammalia; order Rodentia; family Pedetidae; genus Pedetes; species Pedetes capensis. The sequence goes on along the minus strand of VMDO01013160.1, from coordinate 7,920 downwards.
AAACCCAGTAACAAAATATAAAATAGAAACAACAAACTAGGGAAAATATTTGCAACAAAATACTACAGAGTAATAACTAAATATGTAAAGATCAGTAAAAACATAAGGATCAAGGGCATGAATCGACATTCCATAAAATTAGAAATACAAACAGCAATTTACAAAAGAAAATATGTAAAATGATCAATAATAAAACTATAGAATGTTGAAATATCCAAATACTGCCCTTTGCCCTTTAAAATAATACATATAAAAACATTATATAAGTAAATGTTGGGATTAGTAGCACTGAAATTCTGTTGACACTCAAGTAGATTTGTGAATTATCTTCAAAGAAATATGGCAGCACATATCAAAAGGTTAAAAGAAGCTCATATCTTGAAACATGGTCCTTGCATTTTTGGAAAATTTTCCTAATAAAATAAAGACTAATAATGCATATTTTTATTTAATTGGTCTCTTTTATTATTTGGTTGAAACCTAATACATGATGCTTCTTTCTCACATTAGATTGAAAACAATCTAATTGTCACAGACCAAGAAAAGTATTCAATATTAAGAAACAAAATATATGTGTTAATGGTTTTGACTGAACTCATTTTCAATGACTGTTGAATCAAAAGACATTGCACTATATGCCTGTAAGATAACAATAACTTTTTAAAACATAAGCCTACAAGACTCTATATGAAAGTATCAATTTTAACAGTATATGTATACCTCGTGGGAGAAGGACCTGGCAATCCACTCCCAAGGCAATCCCGAAACAGTGAGCCATTGAAAACCCTATGAGGGTTGCTATGAGTCGGATACCGACTTGACAGCACCTAACAACAAACAACAACATCAACATCTAGGTTTATATTTAACTTTGTTCATATTAACATTCTCAAATGTTTGATTTGAGTAACCCTGAGATATTAGATTTTCTGTTATCCAGTAATGCTAAAAAGTTCTAAGAACATATATGTATCCAAATATTGGTCCCATCTTTGTTTAGAAAGCATGCCATTAGGTTAACTCGAAAATAACACTATTTTTTGCCCCTCACATCACAAACAGGCAAGATATCTGATCAATGTTAATCAAGGTGGAATACTATGGCATGTTTAAGGGCCTACGTGTGTAAGTTTCAAGAAAAAAAATGCTGCTAGAGGTATTTTTACTCATATATAGCTTCAATTTTCTAGGACAAACTTATTACCAGAGTGCCTCAAATAGCATGAATTCCAGTATTGGTGCATTATAACTGTTTTTCATCTCTAAACTCTGTCTGACTTTGACTGACATACAATGCTATGGTAGGCAGAGTAACCTCAAAAACTGAAATTTATTTACTGCATTCATGGAGGTTGGGAAGTCCAGGATCAATGCCCCTTCTTACATGGTTCCTGGGGAGGGACCTCTTGCTTACAGTTGCCTTTTACTGTGTCCTCATATGACTCAGAACGAATTCTGGTATTTATTTTTCCTTTAATAGAGGCCCAGGTCTATGAGATTAGATCACTATCCTTATGATCTTATTAAATTTGATTACCTTTAGAAGGCCCTATCTCTAAATACAGTCCCACAGAGTGAGAGAGAATACTTCAACATATAAATTCTAGGGGCACATGCTTCTGTTTGTAGCACTCATTACCATTTATTTATCTACTTATACAAACTGATTTCCTAGGATCAGAGGATACTAGGAAAGGGAAATACAAAAACACCACAAAAAACCCTTCTAATATGCAAGGAATATATGTTCTTATATCAGAAAAAGTGCATTAACAAATATTTAGAATGTAATGATTGTTATTGTTAAGGCCAATATATAAGGCATATCCTTGAATTTGGTGGGCTTGGCAAACTGACAAATTGCTGCATTTTTCCACATTTCTGTTCAGAACCACTAAATGCTGAAAATACTTGTCAAAGCTGTTGTGTGCCATTGAGTCAGGTCCAACTCATAGTGACCCTATGTACAATAGAATGAAACATTCTCACATTGTGCCATGTCCAGCAGTATGTCAAGTGCTTCTCTGCTATTGATAGGGTTTTCAATGGCTGATTATTTTGGAATTGTTTCTGCAGTGGGCTGCCAAAACCTTATCCAATTTTTGTGGTGCAGGGGATTGAACCCCAGACCGCAGAGAGTGAAGAGCAGCACTCTACCAACTGAACTAAACTTCAGCTGCTGAAAATATGTTGTTGTTGTTATTAGGTGCCATTGAGTCAGTATCCGACTCATAGTGACCCTACTTAGAAGAGGTGAAACACTTTATCCATGTTTCTTTGATATATATAGGGTTTTTAATGGTGGATTGATTTTTGGAAGTGGGTTGCCAGGTCCTTCTCCCAAGCTTATTCCTAGGCAGTCTCCTATCCAAGTACTAACCAGACCTGACCCTGCTTAGCTTCTGAGATCTGAAGGAATTGGATGTCACAGTGCTATGGCTGCAGGTTCTAAAGATATAGACATATACAAATAAAAACAATTCATTTTGTTCTAATACATATGGAGGTATGTTGTTGTTAGGTGCCATCAAGTAGGGCCTGATTGATAAGGAACCTATACCTGAGTGAACAAAACACTACCCAACATTGTGATATGCACAGGATCTTTTTTATGTTTAAGGCCATTGATGCTGCCACTGTGTTAATCCATCTTCTTAAGGGTATTCCTTTTTTTTTCTTGACTCAACACTCTACCACATGATGTGTTTCTCCAAGGAATGGTCTCTCATGCCAACATGTCCAAAGTACATAAGACTTAGTCTAACGATCCTTGCTTCCAAGGAACATTCTGGTTGCACTTCTTCTATGGTTGGATCTCTTGGTTCTTTTGGCAGTCCATGGAATATTCAATACTCATCACCAGCACCACAAATCAAAACCATCAATTCTTCTCCTGTCTCTCTTATTCAACATCCAGCTTTCACAAGGATGTGATGGGACTGGAATACCATGGCATGAGTCAGGCACACCTTTATCTTCAATGTGATATCTTCAGCACTTCTGCACAGTGACTTTTCAGCACTTTAAAGATGTCTTTTGCAATAGCTTTTCCCAATGCAATGCATCTTTTGATTTTTGACTGCTGCTTCCATGGTTGTTGATTGTCAAACCAAGTAAAGGAAACTCGTGGACAAACTCAATCTTTTCTCCATTAATCATGACATCACTTACCCAGTTCAAAGGATTTTTCTTTTCTTGATGTTGAGGTGCAAGTCTTACCAAAATGTATGTTATTTAATCTTCATCAGTAAACGTTTCAAAGCCTCTTTATATTCAGCAAGCAAAATTATGTCATCTGCATAATGGAGGTTGTTAATGAGTCTTCCTCCAATCCTGAGGCCATGTTTTCCTCATAAAGTCCAGCTTTCTGGATTACTTGCTCAGCATAATGATTGAAGTGGTACAACAAGAGGATACAGCCCTAACACACTCTTCTTGACTTTAAATCAGGTAATATTTCCCTTTTTTGTTTGAGCAACTGCCTCCTGGTCCATACATAGGTTCCTTATGATTACAATTAAATGCCCTGGTATTTCCATTCTTTGCAATGTTATACATAATTTGTTATGATCCACACAGTCAAATGCCTTTGCATAGTCAATAAAATGTGGTTAGACATCTTTTTGGTATTCTCTGCTTTTGGTAAATATCCACTTAACATCAGCAATGATGTCCCTGATTCCATGCCCTCTTCTGAACCCAGCTTGATTTTCTGACAGTTCCCTGTAAATATACTGCTGTATTTGGTTTTGAATGATATTTAGAAAAATTTTACTTGTGTGAGGTAGTAATGTGTTGTTCAATAATTTCCACACTTAGTTGAATCACCTTTCTTGGGAATAGGCATAACTCTGGATGTCTTCCAGTCAGTTGATTAGGTGAGTGCTTTATAAATCTCTTGGCATAAACAAATGAACACTTCCAGTGCTGCATCTGTTTGTTGAAACATCATAATTGGTATCCCATCAAATTTTGGAACTTGTGTTTCAACAATTCCTTCAAGGTAGTTTCTATTTTGTCCTTCAGTACCATTGTTTCCCAATGATATACATCCTCTTGAAATGGTTGATCATCAATAAGTACTTTTTGGTATAATGACTATGCATTGCTTTACCTTTTTTTGATGTTTCCTGTGTCACTTAATATTTTCCCTTTGGAATCCTTCACTATTGCCACTAGAAGCTTGAATTTTTTCTTGGATTCTTTAAGCTTGAGAAAAAGAGCACATTCTTCCCTTTTATTTTTCTATCTCCAACTCTTTGCAGATGTCATTATAATATTTGATTTTGTCTTCTCAAGCTGGCCTTTGAATTCTTCTCTTAAGTTCTTTAACTCCATCATGTCTTCCTTTTACTTGAACTACTTGACATTCAAGGGCATGTTTCAGGGTCTCTTTTGACATAAAATTTAGTATTTTATTTTTTTCCTGTCTTTTTAATCACCTTTTGCTTTCGTCATGAATGGGTCTTTGATGTCATACCACAGATCATCTGGTCTTTGATCATCAGTGCCTAATGCATCAAATCTATTCATGAGATAATCTCTGAACTCAGGTTGGATATACTCAAGGTCATACCTTTGCTCGTGTGAACTTGTTCTAATTTTTTTTTCTTTTTGAAACTTCTTCAATTTTAACTTGCTTATGAGAAGTTGATGGTCTGATCCACCATCAGAATCTAAAATTCTTTTAAGGATTGTTGCTGTTGTTAGGTGCTGTAGAGTCATGTCCAACTCATAGAGACCTTAGGTACGACAGCATGACACACTTCCCAATGCTATGCCATGCCCAGCACTGTTGTCAGTGCTTCTCTGCTATTCATAGGGTTTTCAGTGTCAAATTGACTTGGGGGTGGGATGTAATGTCCTTCTCCCTAACCTGCAGCACCTGATATTCCCAGGCAGTCTTTCATCCCAGCATGAACCAGGCTGACCCTCCTTAGCTTCCGAGATCAGTTGGGTTTGGATGCTAGGGTGCCATGGCTGTAGACCTTTTACAGGTAGAGTGATTATTTGCTTACCCTAAAGTAGCAATCTGTCTAGACTTTGAGGATAAATAATAGTAGAATAAAAGATAAATATTCAGATGATAATCATGAGGGACAATAGGAAAAACTTTCATTGGTTTAATGCAGTTAAATAGTTTAATTTTGTGGATTATATGGTATTTGTGATGCTTGAAGGGTAAAAATATTCACACTAGACAGTGGTATATGAAAGGCAAGGTTTGATGATGCCAAATAAAGAGTAGTGTATTCTACTTTGTTGTTGTTAGGTGCCTCATAGGGTTTTCAATGGCTGATTGTTTTGAGATTGCCTTGGGAGTGGATTGCCATGTCCTTCTCCCATTTTTGTGGGGCTGGGAATTGAACTTGGGACCGCAGAGATTGCAGAGTGATGCTCTACCAACTGAGCTAAATCCCAGACCCATGCTACTTTAAGTCAAACAAATAATCACTCATTATCTTGAAACAAATGCTATGAAGATCAGATGCTGATTGTGGACCAGACCATCTGATCATATGCCAGTTCAAACTAACACGGAAGAAAATTAGAACAAGTATACAAGAGTCAAAGAATGACCCTGAGTATATCCTACCTGAGTTTAGAGACCACCTCAAGAACATGTTTGATGCATTGGACACTTATGATCAAAGACCAAATGAGCTGTGGCAAGACATCAAAGACATTACTCATGGGTTTGCTGCAGGCTGGGATTTAGCTCAGTTGGTTGAGTGCTTGTTCTGCACACTCGGAGGTCCTGGGTTTAATCCCCAGCACTGCAAAAATGGAAGAAGGACCTGGTAGTCCACTTCTGAACAAATGTGAAACAATGAGAGATCAAAAATCCTGTGAGTAACAGAGAAATAGTGACAATAGTGCTGGGCATGGTGTAGTGTCAAGGAGTGTTTCGTACTATTATACATAGGGTCACTATGGGTTGGACTTGACTTGATGGCACCTAACAACAACCACATATCTTGTTGCAAAGTTAGGTATTTTCCCATGATCATGAAAAGAATAATTAAAAGTTTCACTTTTTATAGTAGAAATAACAATTTCTTGTTTTATCAGTAGTAGTAGTAGTAGTAGTAGTAGTAGTAGTAGTATTTGCATTACTGGGGGTATTAATCCAGAGCCTTCCACATACTTTACAAGTGCTCTACCACTGAGCTGCATCCCTAACCCCTGTTTTATTTCTTTTTCAATCTTGAAACAGGACCTTGCTAAATTTTGCAGGCTACCTCTGGCCTGAACTCGGGATCCTCCTGGAATTACAGGTGTGTTCCACACCTCCCAAAAAGTTTCTTATTGTAGAAAAATCACTATAGAAGAAATATGGACAATAATTGGCAAGGAAGAATCGGAGAATGGTATCTCCATTGGAAAGTCATTAAAGTCATTGTAATCCTTCATAAGGAATGAAAAGGCTTGGATGAAAATTATGGTTGTGATTGTGGAGAGAAAAGATGATATCAGGCTCCGTTCTTGACTGACCATAGGGATGAAAGGAGGAGAGAGAAATTCTGTGAACCTCAGAAGAGTTTGTCTTAGCAACGAATCTACTGGTGATGCTATTATTTACTTTAGGAAAGTTAAGGGACTTTGTGGAGGGGAAAGAAGAAGAGATTGATGCATTTAATTTTCCTTAAAGTCGTCAAAGATTATTTTTACTGCAACATTGCAAATCCTGATTCACAGTACTTGACAAGTTGGAGTTAGTTGTTTACATGTGGAAATCATTAGAATTCTTCATTTAAGTAGAAGTAGTAGTTGAAATTATATATTTTTAAAAATAAATTACTTGGTTGAGGCAAAAATATTGGAAATCTAGCAGCAAAGAATATAGAATATGAACATAGAAAGCTTATATTGGAAAAATGCTAAATGTATAAAAGAATGGAGAATTCTGGATCATAAGAAAAATAAGTTCATCATTTTATACTTTCTGTATTCACCCTGCTTTCATCTAAGCTAACTTATTACTGGTAATAATATTTAAGAGCTACAATGTTTATAACTTCTAAAAGACTATTTCAAATTCCAGTATCTAACAACCTGTACTTTTGTGAAAACTTCAATAATTTTATTCATATTTATTTTGTCTGTAAATTTTCATAATTTATCTTTTATACCTTCCTTATTTTATTTATTCCATGACTATTTACTGAGATTCTATTAATCAGATACTTTTCTCAGACTGGATATACAATATTTAAACTTATGCCATCACAAATTTTACATTCTATCTGGCAATACATTGTCAAATTCATGAACAGCATGTAAGGAATTACAAAATTTTCCTTCAGCCTTTATTCCAAAATAATAATACTCAGTCACTGCATCTTTATTTCAACCAGACTTAAAAGAGAGTGATTTGGGTCAAGATTCTCTCAATCTAATGAGGAAAGAATTAATTCTCTATTCACTACAGTAAATTTTCTGTTCCAGTGGTTGGGGTGAGTACACATGCTTTCAGGTGAATGGTTTCCCCACAGAACACAAATTGAGTTTCCTTTATTTTAAATGAAAGAAGTGATAGTTTCAGTTAAAAAATGCGTATTGTGTTTTTTTTTTTTTTAATTTTAGTTAGGAGCATATTATTCTCCAGATAATTCACAGAGTTAAATTTGAATGCAGATTAAAATGCCTTCTTTTTAACCTTAAAGAGAATATTTTTACTGAAGATTTTCAATTTAAAAATCAATTGCCACCTAATAATCTTCCAAATATATCCATTAGAAAGTTTAATTGCATTCATGATTAAATCAATTTGATGATCTTGTCCTTAAAGATCTTCTTCTAGTATTATTATTAACACAGAGGCTTTATCTTAAGCTTATTAGCATTAGCAAACTAGTTTTATTTTATTGAAGTGTTCTAATTTTCATAGCATCAGATAGTAATCCACATACTTCCAGG